>CAUYRH010040362.1:0-33761 GCA_963574655.1 Perodicticus potto | reverse complement strand
TTTGTTAGTATCTTGTTAAATATTTTTGCATCAATATTCATTAGTGATATTGGTCTATAGTTTTCTTTTCTTGTTGGGTCTCTCCCTGGTTTAGGGATCAATGTGATATTTGCTTCATAGAATGTGTTGGGTAGTATTCCTTCTTTTTCTATATTTTGGAAAAGGTTGAGTGATATAGGTACTAGTTCCTCTTTAAAGGTTTGGTAACATTTTGATATGAAGAAATCTGCTCCTGAGTTCTTCTTTTTAGGGATATTTTGCATAATTGATGCTATTTCAGAACTTGATATCGGCCTGTTCAACTTTTCCACTTCATTCTGGCTAAGTCTTGGAAGATGGTGTGTTTCCAAATATTGGTTGATTTCCTTTAGATTTTCATATTTCTGAGAAAAAAAGTTTCTTATAATATTCATTAGTGATTTTTTGAATTTCTAGGAGTCTGTTGTTATTTTTGTTTTTATCATTTCTGATTGATGAAATTAGAGATTTTACTCTTTTTTTTCCTGTTTAGTTTATCCAAAGGTTTATTTAATTTATTGACCTTTTCAAAAAACCAACTTTTTGATTTATTGATCTGTTGTATAATTCTATTTTTTCAATTTCATTTAATTCTGTTCTAATTTTGGTTATTTCTTTTCTTCTGCTGGGCTTGGGATTCGAATATTCTTCCTTTTACATTGCTTGAGATGTCCCATTAAGTTGTTAATTTCCTCTCTTTCTGTTTTCTTGAGGAAGGCTTGCATTGCTATGAATTTTCCTCTTTGGAGCACCTTTGCAGTATCCCAGAGGTTCTGATAATTAGTGTCTTCATTGTTTTGTACAAAAATTTTGGCAATTTCGTTCTTAATCTCATCCATGACCCATCTATCATTCAATATAAGGTTATTTAGCTTCCATGTTTTTGTATGAGTATACAGATTCCAGTTGTTACTGAGTTCCACTTTTATTCCATGATGGTACAAGAATGCAAGAAATAATTTCTATTCTTTTAAATTTTCTGAGATTAGATTTGTGACCTAAGATGGGATTGATTTTGGAGTATATTCCATGGACTGATGAGAAGAATGTGTATTCAGTTTTGTTAGGATGAAATGTTCTGTAGATGTCTGTTAAATCCAATGTTAAATGGTTAACTTTAAATCAAAAATTTCTTTTCTTAGCTTCCTCTTGGAGGATCTATCCAACACTGTCAAAGGGGTGTTAAAATCTCTGACTACTATGGAGCTGGAGGAAATCACATTGCTCATGTCTGTTAGAGTTTCTCTTATAAATTGAGGTGCATTTTGATTGGGTGTATGAACATTAATAACTTAAATCTCATTATATTGAATATTGCCCTTAACAAATATGGAGTGACCATCCTTAGCCTTCCTTAATTTTGTTGGTTTTAAGCCTATTGTATCTGCAAATAAAATTGCAACACCTGTTTTTTTCTGATTTCCATTTTCCTGGAATATAGATAACCATCCTTTAACCTTCAGTCTATATTTATCTTTTAAGGTAAGATGAGATTCTTGTGTGTATTAGATATATGGCCTGAGTTTTTCTATCAATGCAACCAACCTGTGCCTCTTTAGAGGAAAATTTAAGCCATTCACATTAATTGATAATATTGATAAGCCTGGTAGAATTTTCGGTATCGAGTTTTTCAAAGGTCCAGTTTTTTAAAATTTTTTTTGCCACTGTGGAAGTTGGAACTTTTGATCAAAAGTTTCAGAGTGCATTTACTTTTATGGTGGAGGATTGCGCTGGTCATTATGGAGGATAGGTCTGAGAATATTCTGGAGAAGTTGTTTAGTTACAGCAAATTTCTTCAACATGTGAATGTCATTAAAGTATTTCATTTCTCTATCATAAATGAAACTCAGCTGGATACTAGATCCTGGGTTGAAAGTTATTTTGTTTTAGGTGATTAAAAGTCAATGACCACACTCTTCTAGCTTGAAAGGTTTCAGCAGAGAGATCTGCAGTCATTCTAATATTCTTCCTCTTGTAGATGATGGTTTTTTAATATCTGGCTGTGTTCAGAATTTTCTCCTTCATATTAACGTTAGCGAAGTTAATTATGATATGCCTGGGGGATGTCTTATTTGGGTTGAGTTGTGCTGGGGTTCTGAAACTGTCTGATATCTGAATTTCAGAATCTCTTGGCATGCAGGAAAGTTGTACAGTACTACAGTCTGTGACTCTAGAGGCCTGCTTGGTGCAGTGGGTGTAGGTGGATGTGTCTTGTATTAAGCTGATCTCTGTCCAATCCTAGTGAATCAGTGACTCTGGGTTGCAGGCTCAGCTTTGGAGAAATACAAGCAACTAGAATATCCCATCCCCCACAGGTCATACCTAGAAGAGGAAAATCAAAACTCCCCACTACAACTAAACCGGGGTACCACCTTGAAGGGTCCTCAGGTGATTTGTCCAGTTCAAGGTTTCCAAACCAGTTTTCCTGAAAAACACCCACTCTCTACCTGGAGAGTTCAAAAGGTCTCAAGAAACTAGATATTAAGAGTCTACTGGGAGCTCAAGTGTGGATTAAGCACCTCTGGTGCTCCAAGGAGTCAGAAAGGCCCATGCAGTAGAAGGTATGGAGCAAGGGGGTTGATGCCTCTTTCCCCACCTTGCTCACCCTTCACCATCAGACTCTGGTAACCCCAGTCTCCGGTAGCCCCACTGACAGTCTCTGTTAACCCAGTCCCTATGGCCCAGTTCTGTCTAATAAGCAAATGTGCCAGGGCCATGTGCCTGCTAGAGTCAAAGTAAGGTCAATGCTTCCTCCTCGTGGTTACCACCCTCTGCCACCATCCGGCAGTGGAAGCTGAAGCCTGCCTGCCTCAGGCACTCAATGGCAGCTGGAGAAAGTTCCACCCAAGCTCAATCTAAATCTGAGGCTATCCTGACAGGAAAAGAATTTCTCCCTCAGCCTTCTCACGTTTGTTGCTGCTGTTATGCAGCTCTGGTATCCTTATAGGGTGAGGCCTGGTTCCCTCTGGCAGACCACAAGTTGGGGAGATGACTCTCCAAAATTAGACCCCACCAGGATCACTCTATTAATGCTGATGTTGGGTGGAAGGTGTATCCACTTGGGTTCATGCACCTCAGCTGTTCCTGAGTCTCCACCTATAGTGCAGAGACCCAATCTTCCACCCGCTGCTGAGATACACTTTCTAAGGCCCAGATCAGTCACCTTTCCCTTTATGTCTTTCAGTACTGTTATTGGATCCACAGATACAACACAGCTACACTACCTCCATGTATGCCATGCCCAGTCCTAGCTAAGAAGTGCAGACATTCTCGTCTCTGCAGTGGTTGGACTTCTAGATTACCAGGCCAGGGGTGAAGGGGAGACTGAAAGTTCAAGCTTGCAAGGAAAATATTTGTTCAAACTTTCTGCCAGACAAGGGATTTCCTGAGCTCACAGCAGGGGCTCTCTGGAGGAGTCCAAGCTTCCATCAATCCTCTCTGGTGGGGTGAGGGAGGAGAACCTCAATTCATCGCTCACTAGTAGAGATCCCACAGCAAGCAAGAAACTCTCTTAGGGGAGGGGACAGCCACCCATCCTCTTTGGGGTGAGGCCTGTACCTGAAATTTGTTTCCTTGGAGTCATAGCTTGCCTCAGCAGGGAATACAGTCAATTATCTATCTCTTCTCTCAGCTTGGCTCCCTTCCTTCAGCTTTGTTGGGTTCTTTCTGACCATTATCTCTCCCTTTGGACTGGAACTTCCACTGAAAGCTGGTTCCAGGCAGCTGTCATCCCCCATTTCCCCTTGTTCTTGTTGAATGTAAAAATTGGAGTTAGTTAAAGTAGCCAACCCGAGGATTTAACAAAGCACAAAACACATTGAAACCAACAAGCAAATAAACAGACAAAAAGGCTGGACACACAAGCATACAGATACATGGATAATCAGAAACAAATAAACAGACAGACAAAAAATAATAACAACAAAAGTGATGATAATCATAAAATTATTAAAAAAATAGAAACTATAAAAATCTGATGTAAGCACTTTCGCAACCATAAGAAGGGAAGAAGAGGAAGAGGAAAAAATAGTGTTAATAAAAAAAAATTAGCAATAACTCCTACAAGAAAATGACAAAAGAGAAGAAAAAAGCACCTACCACAAAAATATTATTCATATCTATCTATCTATCTGTATCTATCTATCTATCTACCTACACACACACATATATATAAACGACAACTATTCATATGACGTAGGGGTCAACTTTAGTAGGAATGTATTATATTGCAATATACTTCTGGACACCAGGTGGTGCTGGGAGTGGTTCCCAGGCTTATACCTAATTCATGATTTACACTGTTACCACGGTTACCACTGTACCTTGCCTGTAGGAGGAGGTGCCTGTGGTAGTCGCAATTTTTGAATTTCAAAATATGTATTACCTGACTGGCCACCTCGCCTTGGCTGTCCTGTTCTGGATGGCACCCCTTCTGACCTCCAAATTTGGTGCAGGAGTCCACGCTTCACCAATTTTTCCACTCAGCTCCTAGTTTCCCCTGGAACTGGGAATTTAAATCTTCAGTGGGGGAGGGGCTGGTTGTCGCTGGCGTCAGCCACCACTGCAGTGGTTCTGAGCGTTTTCTGTCAGTCTCCATAGCTCAGGATTATACTTTTGAGTCCAGCAATCCATCAGTTTGTTGCACACCCCAAACTGCCAGTCTGTTCCAATATTCCCCACCAGGAATGATCTAATCCATTTATTCACACCTGCTGTTCTGGGAAAAGGTGCCCATGCCAGTGGCCATTTCCGACATTTCAAAATGTGTCTGTTTCCTAGGTGGGATCATTTCCCCCTTAATTTTCTATTAGGCTGCCTAGCCCCCTGCCACTCTAAATGGCACCCCTTTTTGGTTGCCAAATTCTGCTCAGGAGTCCACATTTCACGGAACTTTCCACAAAACACCTAGTTTCCCCACAAACACAGAACTGCAGTCTTCTGTGGGGGTGGGGCTGGTTCCTGCCACCTCCGGCCTCTAGCTGCTGGCCGCCAGCTGCTGGCACCACTTCAACAGTGGTACAGAAATTTATCTAGCAGATTCTGCATCTTTGGGTTACACTTCAAGTCCAGCAATCCACCATTTTGTGACACACCCCTAGCTGCCTGTCTACACCATCACTCCATGCGGGGAACTATCTAGCCCTCTCACTCTCTTCTGAATATGTGGGAGAGTTGGGCTAAACATCTGTCCCATCTTCCATCATGCTCAGCCTCCCTTGCCATCTGATCTTTGATAAACCAAAAGAAATCTTACACTGAGGAAAGTGATCCCTATTCAATAAATGGTGCTGGGAGAACTGGATAACCATGTAAAAGACTGAAACTGGACCTCCACATTTCACCACTTACAAAAAATGAACTAAAGATGGATAAAAGAGTTAAATCTAAGACATGAAATGATAAAAATTCTAGAAGAGAACATGGAAGCAACTGTTAAGGGTGTCAGGCTAGGGGCATATTTTATGAAGATTTCAGTGATAATAGCAAAAACAACAAAAATAAACAAATGGGACTTAATTAAGCTAAAAAACTTCTGAGAAGCTAAGGATACAACAATTAAAGCAAATAGACACCTTCAAAATCGGAAAATATATATGCATGTTATGAAATCTGAGAAAAAGTTGATAACTAGGCTTAGGGTTAGGGTTAGGGTTAGGGTTAGGGTTGAATGTAAAAATTGGGTTAGGGTTAGGGTTAGGGTTAGGGTTGATAACTAGGCTTGGTGCCTAGTTGATAACTAGGCTTGGTGCCTATAGCTAAGTGGTTATGGCACCAGCCACATACACTGGGGCTGGCAGGTTCAAAACCAGCCTGGGCTTGCTAAACAACAATGAATTTCATGTAAACTTAAGGGTGTTAGGCTTGAGTAAATTATATATAAATATGAAAAAATAGAATAATCTTAACTATCATCTGAATTTCAGGGCTTCTTTTGTTAACTATTTATACCTTTCACTAGTGTATTGGCAGAACACTTAGTATTAAGCAACTAAGACTACTTTATTTGTTTCTACTCTGGTTTTCATTTTACCATTTTACTTGAGCATATCCAATAGCATCTTTCTATTTATATGTTTTCATGAGTTAGGCAAATTATATTACTTCAGATTGAAAGCTTCTCTAAGTACATTTCCCTATCACTCACCTTTATTTTACTGTAGATGTATTTCTTGCACTTCAAGCAACCAAGAACTTATTTTCCCATGGGGATGAACTTAGACCTACCTGTTGAACTGAAACTTTGCTTCTTTGTTGTATTTTCCCACCAACTACATGTGTGTGTGTATTTGTGCATTGATGTTTTTCACATGTCATAAAGTTCACAGAGTTAATAGATTATAATAGACATTAGTAACACTGGATTTTCTATATCTTCCTAGTTGACTTCTGTATCCCCAGTGCATAAAGAAAGACTTAGATCCTACCCCCCCAAACCTCCCCAAAAGACCATTCATTTTACCTCACGAGTGAAAGCCACAAAATACCAGTGTCCTCCCCCAGAGAGGTTCCACCTGTTAGTCTAGGGATCAACCTGCCCAGCATAAAACTGAAAAAATACTCTCAATACTGAACTTTCAGCACACACTTCCCCCCCTTGTCCAGCAATCTAGAGGTCTGCCCCCTGCAGAACCTAGAGTGTTTGGCCATTCCTTAGGAGGTCTGGGCATTGTATAAAGAGAAATGTGGAAACAGTAACAAGTGGAGGGAAGGCAGCACGGGAAGAGCAGAACTTTGAGAGAGATAACAACAGCAACACTGCCCTGCAGGCCATGGCACAGACCACTCCCCCACTTCAAACTTTAAAGGGAGAAGCCTCTGACCTTAGGTTAGGACTGCCACAGGCAGGTGAGCTCACCCTCATTGGGGACTTTTGGGGTTGGAGCCACTGACAACCAGGTGAGCCTTTAATGGGTTGGGGACTGACTCCTGTTCAGATTTACAAGGGCAGAGATGCGGGTTCATAGTTTGGAATTTCAAGGGTGGAGTCAGTGGCACCCAGGGTGGACTTTCATTGGGTGGGCACTGATGCCTGGTTTGGACTTTTAATGGAAGTGCTGGTGACACCTGGTTTGGACTCTCAAGGGTGGAGCTGCTGGTGCCCAGTTTAGACTTTGAAGGGCTGGCCACTGATGCCAGGTTTGGACTTTCAAGGGCAGGTAAACTGAGGCCAAGTTCAGACTTACAAGGAGGTGTTGATACCTTTGTCATGACTGTGCCTAGGGATCTTTCCTGAATTGGTGGTCCACCAGAGGGGACCAAGCTCAATCTCCTTGCATATACTGGTTGGAACTGTCTGTGGATTTCCACTATCAGGGTATTAGAGAGCCTTTGAGCTCTCCCTATTGAGCAGTGATGGTATTGTCTGGGTAAATCTGTTTACAAATGTAGACCTAGGCTATCCACCCGGGGTCTCTCTGAGATGGAGGGCCAGTTGGTTTAAAGTGGGAAAGGGCTGTTGCTGGTGAGAGGCAGGGCATCACATATGCTTATAACTCTCCCCAGATGAGATTATGGACTAATACCTAAACTCCTGAAGATTGGATAGAGGTGGGTGATACAAGTCAGAGTCATCTCGCACTTTCTTACTAAACAGGTCTTCATAGCCTTAGGATACAGCTCTGAAAGAGATCTTTGTAAAGCTGTAGAGAAAACCCCACAGTCACAACCCCCTTGGTTTAGGGCATATTAACTCTACTTCCTGGTACCCCCAAAACAAACTCACTCTACTACTTTAAATAGCCAAACTTCAGGAAATGATCATGGAAGAGAACCAGAGGAAGAACTCTGGCTACATGAATAATTAGAGTAGATCAATTCCCCCAAGGAATGACAAAGGAGATAAAATAGAAGATGCCATTCATAGACAAATGGCTGAAATATCAGAAATAGAATTCAGAATATGGATGGCAAATAAGGACAATGGAATAGAAGAAAATTTAGAAATTGAAATTCAAAGAATAGTTCAAAAGGCATCTCAAGAAATGAATGAATTCAAAGACAAAATCTCCAGGGATTTGGATGTAATGAGAAAAAGGATAGCAGAGATCAAGGAAATGAGAAAGTTATTCAAGTAGCTTTGTAATACAGTAGAATATCTCAGTAAAAGAGTAGATCAAGCAGAAGAAAGGATCTCTGAAGTTGAAAACAAAGCTTTTGAATGCTCCCAAACCTTCAAAGAGGCAGAGAAGTGGAGAGCACAAACTGATCATTCCTCAGGGAGTTGTGGGACTGCTCCAAAAGAGAAACATTCATCTGATAGGAATTCCTGAAGGAGAAGAGATGGGCCTAAAGACACATATACCCCACTCTAAGATATAATGGAGGAGAAATTCCCAAGCATCGCAAGAGATACAGAAATTCAGATAGCCAACAGTTCCAAAACCCCAGCAAGACTCAAGCCAAATAAAGCACCTCCTAGGCACATTGTAATTAACTTTGCCAAAGTTAAGATGAAGGAGAAAATTCTGTAAGCAGCCAGACGTAGGAAAAGCCTTACCTACAAAGGGAGAAATATTAGAATGACCTCAGATCTCTCAGCAGAAACTTTTCAAGCCAGAAGAGGATGGTCTTTGACCTTCCATCTCCTAAAAAAAAACAATTTTCAGCCCAGATTCTAAATGCAGCTAAATTTAGTTTCATTTGTAATGAAGACATCAAATACTTCAATGACATAACACATGTTAAGGAAATTTGCCACAACTAAACCCACTTTCCAGTATATTTTCAGACCCATTTTCCATAATGACTAGCCTGATGGTATAGCACCAATGTAAACTCACCCAGAAATTGTTGAACAAAACCAAAATCCTCCAGTGGTGAAATGATTAATAATATCTAATGGACTTTTCAAAAACATGACACATAAAATGTTACTATGGCTATCAATCCTCTCAATTAATGGGAATGCCTTAAATTGTCCTCTTAGGAGGTACATGTTGGCTTACTGTATACATAAACTCAGACCAGATATCTGTTGCATACAGCAATCTCATCTTACTTTAAAGGATAGAAATACACTCAAGGTGAAGAGATAAACATCTATAATACAGGCAAATGGAAATCAGAAAAAAAAAAGTTGTAATTTTATTTGCAGATACAATTGGCTTTAAACTTACAAAGATAAAGAAAGAGAAGAATGGTCACTACATATTTGTGAAGGGAAACACCCAACATGAAGTGATTTCAATAGTTAAAATTTATGCACCCTACTAGAATGCTCCTCAATTTATAAAGCAAGCACTAATGAATATGAACAACTTGATTTCTTACTGCACTACAATAGTTGGAGATTTTAACATCCTTTTCGCAGTGTTGTTTAGATCTTCCAAGAAGAAACCTAACAAAGAAATATTAGACTTAAAACTGGCCCTAGAACAAATAGACTTGACAGACATCTACAGAATATTTCATCCTAATAAAATTGAATATGCATTCTTCTCATAAGCCCAGGGAGCATCCTCCAAAGTTGATCATATCTTAGGATGCATGTCTAACCTCAGAAAATTTAAAAGAATAGAAATTATTCCTTGTATCTTCTTAGATCACAATGGAATAAAAGTTGAACTCAACAGCAACAGGAATCTTCATACTCAAAGTCAGGGAAACTAAATAACCTTAGGTTGAATGATAACTGGTTCAAAGATGATATTAAGTAGGAAATCACCACATTTTGGAACAAAATCAAAATCTGTGGGATACCTCAAAGGCAGTCCTAAGATGTAAATTTATAGCATTGGAAGCCTTCATCAAGAAAACAGAAAGAGAGGAAGCCAACAACTTAGTGGATCTTTTCAAGAAACTGGATAAGGAAGAACATTCCAAACCCAAACCCAGCAGAAGAAGAGAAATAACCAAAATTAGGGCAGAATTAAATTAAATTGAAAAAAAAGAATCATTCAGAAGATCAATGAAATAAAAAGTTGATTTTTTTGAAAACATTAACAAAATTGATAAACCCTTGGGCAACCTGACCAGAAACAGAAAGGTAAAATCTCTAATATTGTCTATCAGACACAATAAAGGAGAAATAAAACCTCAGAAATTCAAAAAATCCTCAATTATTACTACAAAAATCTCTATTCTCAGAAAGATGAAAATCTGAAGGAAATGGACCACTACCTGGAAGCATGCCACCTTCCTAGACTCAACCAGAAATAATTAGAAATCTTGAAGAGACCTATATAAATCATTGAAATAGCTTCAACTATACGAATTATTCCCCAAAAGAAAAGTCTGGGACCAGATGGCTTCACATCCGAATTCTATTAAACCATTAAAGAGCAACTGGTACCTATATTATACAACCTTTTCCAAAGCGTAGAAAAAGAAGGAATACTTCCCAGCACATTCTATGAAGCAAATATCACCCTGTTCCTCCAACTAGGAAAGGATTCAACAAAGAAAGTAAATTATAGACTAATATCATTAATTAATATTGATGCACAAATATTCAATAAGATCTTAGCAAACGTAATTCAACAGCACATCATAAAAATTATACTTCATGATCAAGTTGGCTTTACTCCAGAGTTACAGGGTTACAGGGTTGGTTCAAAGTATGCAAATCTATACATATAATGCATCACATAAACAACATAAAAAAACAAAGACCATATGATTCTCTCATTTGATGCAGAAAAAGCTTTTGTTAATAACCAGCATCCTTTCATGATCAGAACACTTACAAAAATAGGCATGGAAGGGACATTTCTTAAACTAATAGAGGCTATACACAGCAATCCCACATCCAATATTATATTGAATGGAGTTAAATTAAAAACATTTCCACTCAATCCAGAACTAGGCAAGGATGCTCATTGTCTCCATTTCTATTCAACATAGTAATGGAAGTCTTAGCCATCACAATCAGGCAAGGTAAGGCAATCAAAGGAACCCAAATAGACTAGGATGAGATCAAACTCTCATTCTTCACAGATGATGTGATCCTATACCTGGAAAATCCCAGGTACTCTACTTCAGAACTCTTAGAAGCAATTAAGGTGTATAGCAGGATCTCAGGATACAAAACCAATACTTACAAATCATTAGCTTTTATAAATGTCCACAATAGTCAAGCTGAAAATATAGTCAAAGACTCTACTCCTTTTACAGTGGTACCAAAGAAGATGAAGTATCTGGGAATTTATCTAATAAAAAATATTAAAGATTTCTATAAAAGAGAATTATGAAACTCTGAGAAAAGAAATAACTGAAGATGCTAACAAATGGAAAATTATACCATGCTCATGGTTGGGAAGAATCAACTTTGTGAAAATGTCTACACTACCCAAAGCAATTAACAGATTTAATGCAATTCCTATTAAAGCACCATTGTCATACTTTGAAGAGATTGAAAAAATAATGTTTCATTTTATATGGAATCAGAGAAAACCTCAAATAGACAATACATTACTTAGAAGAAAAAAAAAAAAACAGGGTGGTACCCATAGCAAAGTGGCTAGGGTGCTGGCCACATACACTGAGGCTGGTGGGTTTGAACCTGGCCTGGGACAGCTAAAACAACAATGATAATTGCCACAATAAAAAGTAGCCCAGCATTATGGTGGGCACCCATTATCCTAGTTAGTTGGGAGGCTGAGGCAAGAGAATTGCTGAAGCCCTAAAGTTTGTTGTTGCTGTGAGCTATGACACCAAAACTCCCTACCCAGTGTGACAGCTTGAGAATCTGTCTAAAAAAACAAAAAATAGGTTCTGTGCCTGTAGCTCAGTGTTTAGGGTGATGGCCACATGCACTGGGGCTGGTGGGTTAGAACCCAGTAGTGCCTGCCTAGCAACATTGACAACAACTACAACAAAAACATAGCTGGGCCTTGTAGTGGATGACTGTAGTCCCAGCTACTTGGAGGCTGAGGCAAGAGAATTGCTTAAGCCCAAATCTTTGAGGTTGGTGTGAGCTGTGACACAATGGCACTCTACCAAGGGCAACATAATGAGACTGTCTCAATAAATTAGTAAATAATAAATAAATAAATAAATAAATAGAAATCAGGAGGTATCATGTTACCAGACGTCAGGCTATACTATAAATATATAGTGATCAAAACAGTTTAGTACCAGCACAAAAATAGAGAGGTAGACGTACGCAACAGAATAGAGAATCAAGAGATGAACCTAGCTTCTTATTGTTATTTGATCTTTGATAAGCCTATCAAAAACATCCAGTGGGGCAAAGACTAACTAATGGTGCTGGGTGAACTGGCTGGCAACTTGTAGAAGACTGAGACTGGACCCCCACCTGTCACCATTAACAAAAATTGATTCTCACTGGATAAAATATTTAAACAAAAGACATGAAACTATAAAAATACTAGAGGACAGTGCAGGGAAAACACTTGTAGAAATTGGCCTGGGAGAATATTTTATGAGGAGGACCCCCTTGGCAATTGAAGCAGCACCTAAAATACATTACTGGGATCTGATCAAACTAAAAAGCTTTTGCCAGTGAAGAGCACAGTAAATAAAGCAAAAAGCCTTCAGAATGGGAGCAGATCTTTGCAGTTTATTCTCTGCCAAAGGTCTGATAATTAGAATCCACAGAGAACTCAAAAATCAATAGGAAAAGAACAAATGACCCCATTTATTTTTTCTTTTCTTTCTTTCTTTCTTTCTTTCTTTTTTTTTTTTTTGTAGACACAGAGTCTCACTTCATTGCCCTCAGTAGAGTGCTGTGATGTCACACAGTTCACAGCAACCTCCAACTCCTGGGCTTAGGTGATTCTCTTGCCTCAACCTCCCAAGTAGCTAGGACTACAGGTGCTTGCCACAATGCCTGGCTGTTTTTCTGTTTTGCAGTTCAGCCGAGGCCAGATTTGAACCCGCCACCTTCAGTATATGGGGCCGGTGCCCAACCTGATGAGGAACAGGCGCCGCCCATTTCTATGTGGAAAAGAGACTTGAACAGAAACTTCTCAGAAGAAGACAGGTGCATGGCCTACAAAGACATGAAAAAATGCTCATCATCTTTAATCATTAGAGAAATGCAAATCAAAACCACTTTGAGATATCATCTAATTCCAGTAAGATTAGTCCACAAAACAAAATCCCCAAACTAGAGATGTTGGTGTGGATGTGGAGAGAAATGAACACTTGTACACTGCTGGTGGGAATGCAAGCTAATACAACCTTTTGGGGAAGAAATTGGGAGAATACTCAAGGAACTAAAAGTAGACCTGCCATTCAGTCCTGCAATTCCTCTCCTAGGTATATCTAGATGACCAAATATCATTTTACAACAAAGACATTTTCACAAGAATTTTCATTGCAGCCCAATTCATGATTACCAAAACATGGAAACAGCCCTAATGCCCATTGACCCATGAATGGATTAACAAATTGTGATACAGAGGGGAGATGGCCAACTTGAAGCAGCTTCTATAAGAGGCTCCTATCCAAAGGGACGGATAGCATCCAGAAAATGGCCAATTAAGCAGAAGACTGGGAGCCCAGCTGAGAGAGAAGTGATAACTGCTGGTCACCTCTGCTGAGACAAGCTGCAACTTCGAGAAAGAAAGCTTCAGGTACGAAATTCATCAGAAAAGAAAACTATCCGTCCCCTACCCCAAGAAAGCTGTGGTCTTTTTTGTTTGTTTGTTTCCTCTCTTTTTCCTCTTTGTTTGCTCCTGCAAGTTTTTCTACAGAGGAGCGGTGAACTGTGAACCTCTTATCTCACCACATGGGAGAGTGCTGTGGAAAGTGGAGACTGCTTCCCCCTGAGAGACCTTGCTGTGTCTCTGAATGCTCTCTTGCTAGGCAGAAAAATTGAACTAAAGTTCTCCCTGCCATTCTGAACTTCCAGTGCGCCCTTCCACCCCCAAACCTGATAAACCAGTCTATCCCCTGCTGAGACTGTGAGAAGCGGTTCTCAAGCAGCGTACCCACTATTGTCAGCCAGACCAAGCACCTCACCTCAAAAGAGACACTGGGGCCTGCACTGAGCTTCCCCCGCAACAGCCCACATGGCCAGGGTCTCTGTCAAGCAACACCCTAAAGGGCCTGGCCGCCCAGAAAGGCAAGGCAGCACCACCCACCACCAGAGACTCTGCCAAGCGCGCCAGCCCCCAGAGGGTTGGAACGCCAAGGCAGGCAGCACCGCCCAACCACCAGAGACTCCCCTGAGCACGCGCCAGCCCCCAGGGGGCTTGGCCTCCAGAAAATTGGCTGAGCACGTGCAACCCACTCCAGTGGCCTGGCCATCAGGTCAGGCAGTAATGCCCTCCACCAGAGAATCTGTGAAGCATGCACAACCTCCACGTGGGCTGTGGCCCTTGGGCACTCAAGCCCTTCTAGTCAGCGCTGCCCTTGCCAGGGGCTCTGGAAGCCACACAACCCGTGTCATCCCTCCTTCCCTGTCCTTCCTGCCTCCACACCAGACCCACATATCAGGCCAAGGTCTTGGTAAGCCATGCAACCTCACAACCTCCATCTGACCTCTGTGCAGAACCTTCCACCCAGCCAGAGACTGCTGGAGCCACGGAGCTCTCTTTGCCAAAGTCACTGGGCACCAGGCAGTCCCAGAACTAAGTGCACCTTCTCCAGCTCCATTGTCATATTTTAAAGATCTTGAAAAAAATAATGCTTCATTTTATATGGAATCAGAAAACACCTCAAATAGCCAAGACATTACTTAGAAGGCTATCATTTTCTAATTACAGCATGTTAGAGATACTACTAATTCAGAGTTATGTTAGGTATATTTAGTGTACTTCAACTTTTGCTTTATGTAACATTGAGATGTATGGGCATTTTAAGAGAAGTTTAGGACAAGTCCCTTTCTAGAGATAAGCTTTTACCTAAAGGCTTAGGAATTGGAAACAAGCAATAGAAGGGCATTAATATTGTGCCTTTTACACCTGAGTCCTTTTAATGTTGTAATAGGATCCTATGCCCGGGGTGGTGCTCACATTATCTGCTATATGTAGATGTCACATAGTAATGAAAGTGTAGGAAGAACTCTCGTAAATGGAGGGTGAACATAGGGAAAGGGCAGCCACATGTCTTCAAGGTAGATATAACAGCACCTGGGACTTTGCTGCTGTTGTAAGGAGATAACGTATGTGGGTCCTTTATCAGCTCTGAGATACAACTCACGTAAAAGAGACTTAGGGGTGTACAACCTGTGGCTTGTGGGCCACATATGGATTATTTGAGGCCTGTTTTGTTTATCAGTGGTGTCAGATGTCATGAGAATTATTCACAGACCTTTCTTTTTTTGCTCATCAGCTTTTGTTAGTTTTTGTATAACTAGCTTCCGTTAGTTTTTGATAATGTATGGCCCAAGACAACTCTTCTTTTTCTTCCAATGTGCAGCAGAGAAGTGAAAAGGTTGGACACCTCAGGATGATGAAGCCAAGCAGTTTGTGTAGTAATTCACCAAGAAATTACTGAGTGCCTGCAATGTGTGACCCTGTAATGGGTCCTGAAATATGCCTCTTTGGAACTTCTGCATCGTTGCTCTTGGGTTCCCACTGATACCCTTATGGTTAGGACAGGTTGTTTTTCCTTGTAGTTCCTTGGAGAGGGAGTGGATGGAACCAGGAAGTGGAATGTCTGGGTGGTGGGAGAGCTTTCTTGCTAGTGCTTTGTCGTCCTTTCTCTTTGTGAAGTTTCACTTCTCCAGGTGCTTGGCAGAAGATGCTGACTTCAGAGTTTTCAGGTTGATCTCAGCGCCAGTTCCCTTCACAGGCAGAAGTTAAGTGGCTTCCTTTGGGCCCTGTTTCTAAATTTCTGGGAGAAGGAAGCTGATTGGCTCAGCCACAACCCAGCTCCACACCTGGCACAGTCCAGTGCTCATAGTAACAGGACTAGAGTTCAGCTGTGTCTGCTCAGCAGCTGAGGGCCACTCACTTGGCTGAGAAGTTACAGCCTACGACCGTCAGGTGTGGGAGCCGGACAAATCGGATCCTTGACCCCACCCAGCAGGAAAGAAAGAAATGACACAAATAACTGTGCGGTGGTACAGCTTGTGTGACCACCACACCTAAAACTGAGCTGGAGATCCTGGAACCCCTCCCTAAGGAATGGTGGGCAGGATTGACAAGGGCAGAGGAATGGATGCTGGGAGGGAACAGGGTGGTGGGCGAGGAGTGAATAAATAATCAGAAGTGGCAAAAGGAAGGAAAAACTCAGCAGCAAGAAAAAACTTGCTGGCTCCGCACCTATAGCTCAACGGGCTAAGGCGCCAGCCATGTACACCTGAGCTGGCGGGTTCGAATGAACCCCGAGCCTGGGCCCGCCAAACAACAATGACGGCTGCAACCAAAAAATGGCCGGGTGTTGTGGTGGGTGCCTGTAGTCCCAGCTACTTGGGAGGCGGAGGCAAGAGACTCGCTTGAGCCCGGGAATTGGAGGTTGCTGTGAGCTGTGATGGCACAGCACTCTGCACAGGGCGACAGCTTGAGGCTCTGTCTCAAAAAAAGAAGAAAAGAAAAAAAAGAAAAAACTGGCTATTTGGCAATGCAGAAGCAACAAATCCATAGAAATTAGATAATGTTTCGATTATGTGGTCATTCTTTCTGGCTTAGACTGGAAGTTCTTTGGGGCCAGGGAACATGTTTTTGCTATTGCCCCTGAAACCATCTGGCATGTGGACAGTTTGACATGGCAAGGCAAATTTAGTTTCATTGGGTAATTTCTTAGTGTAGTATTTTTCCCAGCTTACAGCTGCTCAGTGTTGAAATTTTATTACATGGCTTGAAGTGTATCCTTTCACTATTTCCTGGGAAGATGGGTTGCAGACCCTCCCAGACTGTGCTCTCCTTCCAGTTTGACCAACAGGGAAAAAAGGGAAATGATGGTCATTTTTTGAAAGATCAATACTGGCCAGCATTCCTTTCCTGCATAAATTCTGTTATGTCACTCCCTACACCCACCAAGCCCCTGGACAGATGTTTTAATGGGCATTGTTGGCTATGCTTTTGTTTTGAAAATTTAAGACATTTTTGCAAGAGGAGAGGGGTAGAAGAAAATCCCTTCATTGATTCTAATGTATATTTGATTTGGCAGAACTTGAGAGAGACTTGCTGGGATAAGGCGGGACATTTCTTTGATCTCCCGGACTTCTTATCGTGGAAAGCAACAGGTGTCCCAGCTCGGTATGTTAATTACAAGTTGGATTTTATGTGCAATCTTCCTTTCTCAGGTGTCTGTGTATATATATATATATATATATATATATATGTATATATACATATACATATATACATATTGCTTTCTTAACTCTCTTTGACTGGACATACTGTTTGTACATCTGCATGTGATTTTTGCATACTTGAAACATCTTGAATCTATCTTCCACCTCCTTGGCACTTGCCCAAATGCTGTTGTCCCTAAGAGGCCCGGAATGTGAGTATCCAAGGGAAGACCATTCATTAAAATTGGACACATTTGAAGGAGATGTGAAGAATCTAGATTGAAATGTGACTTTTTCCAAAGGCTTTATTCACTTGGTGAATAAAGGGGAAAAAATACATGTACGGAGACATACACACAGAGCCCTGTGTTGCTTGATAACAGGGATGTGTTCTGAGACATGCATCTTTAGGTGATTCCACTGTTGTTCACCCATCATAGAGTGAAGGTACTTGCACAGAACTAGCTGGTGCACAGACCGTGCTGTGCTGATAAACTATAGGCAGTTGTAACACAATGGTATTTGTGTATCTAAACCTATCTCAACATAGAAATGTATAAGAAAAATATAGTATAAAAAATAAATAAAAGGTACAGCGGTATGAGGCACTTATATGAATGGAGCCTGCACGACTGGAGGTGGTTCTGGGTGAGTCAGTGAGTGAGAGGTGAGTGAGTGTGAAGACCTAGAGCCTTTATACGTTACTATAGACTTTATAATTATACACCAGTGGGCGTGGTGGCTCCCACCTGTAGTCCTAACACTCTGGTAGGCCAAGCTGGTTGGATTGCCTGAGCTTACGATTCAAGACCAGCCTGAGTGAGAGCGAGATGTCGTCACTACTAAAAATAGAAAAAACTAGCCAAGTACTCCAATTTGTACAAGTAATCAATGCAATCAATCCCATAATGGCATGAATGTATTCATGATCTATGTACAAATGACTTAATAAAAAATAAATAAATAAACAAAATTAAAAAAAAGAAAGAAAGAAAGAAAAAGCTAGCCAGCTATGGCGGGCGCCTATAGGTCCAGGTGCTCGGGAGGCTAAGGCAAGAGGATCACTTGAGCCCAAGAGTTTGAAGTTGCTATGAGCTATGATGATGCCACAGCACTCTACCAAGGGTGACAGAGTAACACTCTGTCTCAGAATAAAACAAAATAAAACAAAAAAGGCTTGGTGCCTGTAGCACACTGGTTACGGTGCTAGCCACATACACCAAGGTTGGTGAGTTTGAACCTGGCCCTGGCCAGCTAAACAACAATGACAATTGCAACAAAAAATAGCCGGGTGTTGTGGCGGGTGCCTGTAGTCCCAGCTACTTAGGAGGCTGAGGCAAGGGAATAACTTAAGCCCAAGAGTTTGAAGTTGCTGTGAGCTGTGATGCCATAGCACTCTACCGAGGGTGACACAGTGAGGCTCTGTCTCAACAAAACAAAACAAAACAAAACATTGTATGCTTACACTATACTAAATTTATTAAAACATTTTTTCAATAATAAATTAACCTTAGCCCATGGTAACTATTTTTACTTTCTAAACTTGAAATTTTAACTTTTTTACTCTTTTGTAATAATATTTAAAATACAAATACATTGTACACCTGTACAAAAATATTTTTTATGTCCTTATTCTGTACACTTTTCTCTATTATATTTTTTTCCTTTACTTTTTGAACTTTTTAGTTAAAAACTAAGACATAAACACAGTAGAGCCTCCATGGAGATCATCAAGATGTCACTAGGCGACAGGAATTTCTCAGCTCCGTCGTGATCTTGAGAAACCACTGTTGCGGTTTGTCATTGACCGACATCTTTATACAGGCCTCTGTGTATGTGTGTGTGTGTGTGTGTGTGTGTGTGTGTGTGTGTGTATTTGGTCCCTAGTATGGCCTTTTCTTGTAGGAGGTATGTTTTTCAAGGTAGTTGATGTTAACTGGATGGGTGTGTTACAGATTTGTTTTGCTTTTTATATAAATGTACCCTAATCCCATACTGTAGAGATGTGTATGTGGAAGTCAACAACTGTTTTTCAATAAATTAGGAATGTTAAAAATAAAGTATGTGCTACATAACAGAGCCTTTTTCAAAATACTGGGTGTGAAGTGGTGGCTGCTGAAATTAGCTGAGTGGGTGTGTGCGTGGATATACGCAGACAGGTTGAGCATGTGTCTCTACGTGTGGCAAGTCTCTTATCCTGACCTCAGATTTCAGGGAATGCTAGGGGGGCGTGGGAGCAGGTGTTCTTATCTTGAAAAAAGTTTGAGGTCTGGATTGAACTATGAGGAAGGGGATTGTTTTTCTGGGGACAGATCAGACTGTGTCAGTTAGAGTGGCAGCTGCTGTATGTTAAAGGCAGCTCCTGGGAGCCGGGCAGCGAGTCCACCTATTTTCCTCTTCATTTAGAATCAGGGGAAGCTGGGAATACAGTCCCATTTCTTCTGGACGCCTCCTGTCTGTGTCATTTTACAGGTTTGGGCCTTTGCTTGTGGGCGGTTGACAAGAGTGTGCTAGTTCTGCTGCAGGGGCTTCCAGCGAGGGGATAGCAGAGGACAAGTTTCACAAGCTCAACACGTGTCATGTCAGCTCTGTCCCCACTGCGCATAGCTCTACCTGAACCGGGGCTGACCTCAGGAAGCCCACGCTGCTTGGTGTCTTAAGTGCAGCACGGGACACCGGGACACGGGGCGTAGCATATCGAGAGCCAACCGCACGGATGAGGGAGCATGTCAGAGCCCTGGGTGGAGCAACACCCAGTGAGAAAGAGAAGGAAAGCCGGATTCTCCTTCAGCTCTAGTTCACTTTTGAGTCCTCAGGGTTGGCAAGCCCGTGGGGGGATTTCTGGTGCACACAACGAGTACCATTGCCCTGACCGATCCGTCTGTTTGGCTAAAATGATGAATACATTTCTTTCACTACTGCACAAAGGGAGAAAAAGAACCTATAGAAAGGTTCTCTGACAAAGAACTTTGGACACGTAATTCCGTACCAAAGGAAGAATGCCCGAGACGGTGTGTTCACCCATATCCTGTTCTCCCCATCTCCCCACCTGTGATAACCATGGTGGTAACTGATTACACCTCCTGGGGTAAAGTTCAGACCATTCCTCTGGAGGTGAGTGAGTACCTGAGGTTGGCAGAAGCCATTTTCACAGGCACGTGGACCCCCTACCCTGAGACCTTCTACTAAGGGTCTCGTCCCTGGGAGGGGCTGACGTGATGAACGATGGCTCAGACCTCGGTGCATGGCACGCGCACACGCTGTGGACCCACAGCATGACTGATAGTCCTCGATTCTGCCACACACGGGTTAGTTTCGAGACAGACTGTGTTATGGTCCATTATTTCACGTCTGGGAAACACAGTTGACCTTGGTGTCCTTTCTGATTCATTCGTGTAAGTTTCAACTTGCCTGGCTTTTCGATATTGCTAGGAGGGCGTCATTTGTTTGTGTCCTCAGGGATTTTACCTTTCTTGATTTTCATGTATCTCAGAACTTCTGCAATGACCCCACGTACTAATTGTGTGACCTGGAGGATGTGCCATGCCTTCTTTGAGTCTCGCTTTGCTTACCTACGTTGAATGGGGATCATGATGTCTTATCTTACAAGCTGGTTGTGAGAGTTCTGTTAAGAGTTTTTCCAAACAAGGATTATAAGAGTCATCTGAATCATTTATTCAAAGCTCATATTTCTAGGACTTCTGGTTTTTAGCTTACTGAATCTCCCTGGGAGACCTGGGAATCTGTATGTTTAATCGGAGTACTAGGTGGTTATATGGTCAAGTTAAATTTGGGTAACACCATGTAAAAGAATATGCATGAGGGCGGCGCCTGTGGCTTAAAGGAGTAGGGCACCAGCCCCATATACCGGAGGTGGTGGGTTCAAACCCAGCCCCGGCCAAAAAAACTGCAAAAAAAAAGAAAAAAGAATATGCACGAAAATAGTGGGTGACACGGAGGTGCTCCACACCTATGAGGGATGGGAAGTGTTTTAAAGGTTTAATGAATGTGTTGACTTCCAAAGTGGAGGGCTGCTTTTTGACTTATCATAACATGTCCAGGGGCTCCCATCCCTGCCTGTGACAACCTCAGACCTTGAGGAAGTGAAAGTTTAATGCTCAAACTGATTTATTGGCCGTGTAGTCATCCCTGCCATCTTTTATTGGCTCTGACACTCATGACTCATTGTATTTTCATTAGTATAAATTGATAATCTGCTTTCTCTGCCACCCGCCCTCCCGAGGTCTGCCTTGCAGCCTCCCACTAGTCCAGAGAGCAAAGCCTGTGACCTGGAGCACCAGGTACCAGCTTCCTCTAGAGGGGGTCGCCCTACGCCCGGCCCACAGACAGCTTCTGTCTGTCTCTCCCTTCTCTTTTGCTAACTGCAGCATATGCAGGTGAAACAAGGAGTTTCTCTGAGCTTTCTTGGTTGTAAATGGAGGTACTGACAACACCTGCTCCCTGGGGTTAGCGTATGAATTGAGTGAGAAGACAGAAAAGCTGCTAACACAATGGTGAGATTTTTTTTTTTTTTTTTTTTTTTTGAGATATTAGCTATTTCATTTAGTTTCCTTTCTCTGTCAGTTTTGGCAGGAGTGTTTATGTTCAGTTTCTGGCATAGTAGAAAAAGGGAAATCTCTGTGGTCAGAAACTGACCTGACTTCAGTGTTTCCACCATGTCCCCTCGCAGGGACCTGGAGCAGATCGTTCACCTCCCCCACTGCCTGTCTTCTCTTCTTTGAGCCCTGGCAGGGTTGTTGAGAGAGTTAGAGGCACTCTGGATAAAGTGTGTAGCCCCTGGTACATAAACAAGGAGTCCTTTTAATGAAAAATCTGCATCGTCCATCTCTTCTTCTAGAACAAGGGGGATGAATGTGCCAATGCCAAGAATATTTTGGGCAATGGAACACCAGCTTGTCCCCCCGGCCTCCCTGGGCTGAGGAGAGGTTCAGATTTGGTGTTTGTTTGGCTCCTGCATGTGATTATTTTGGGAACCTTGGGGGAAATGAATGCCAAGAAGGCTGGAGGGTTTTTTTTTACTCCCTTTTTATTATTCTAGCGGAGTCAAGACTGTGATTGGATTTCACCTCGTAAGACGTAAAGCTTGCAAACTTGCTTTTGGCCATGACAGTGTATAAAAACTTCTCCTCCCCCACTTTCTCTCCTCCTCCTCTGGTTTCCTCTCGTTCCCCACCCGCCATTCGTTATTGGTTGCTTTCTGTTAAATACGGCCTCTAGTTTTGTTTATCTGGGTCACTGAGAAAATCTCCACCAGGCCCATGACTGATTTGTCACTCAGCTCCGCTCTTTTCACTATATTAATGGAAATCATCATTGCTGTTTTTGTTAATAATGGTAATGGTAATTATCATTTATTGAGTGCCTTTCCTTTATCTGTGCTAGGCATATTAACAAATGAGAACTCTGAGGGTCCTTAAGACCCTCCCTGTAGCAGGTAGTTTTATTACCATTTAGCAATTCAAGAGCTGCCTGAAGCAGAATGCATCAGTAATTTGCCATTTTTTTGCTGTTGAGTGGGTTACTATCCAGAATTTTGGTAACACAAGAAATGAGAATTCATAAATTAGAATAATAAAAGTTTGTATAATCAGACAAAAATATATTCAAGATGTGTAAATTATCCCTCTAAAGAGATCTGAGGTGACGGGTAACAGATTAAGATAAAAATAGTGGTAAAAAAAATAAAAAAAAATCAGAATGGAGTGAAAATAATAGAATAAGTGAGTTGCAGCTAAGAACCTTATAGAAACTGTAAGGTTCTTCACAATTGCTAATAAATTTCTTTCCAAGTTTCCTAGCGGCCAAAGAAAAAGCAGTTAGCTGAGGGAACAGACGGAAAACCTGGCTGCTGTTCAGAAGTAAAACTTTTTCTAACATTGGGGTTCCGAGAGAAATTCTTTCTAGATTCTCAAGAGTAGATACTATTTGCAAGTTGTTTGAAAGCACCTCCTCTTAAATTCAATTATAATTTTCAACAGACTTTTTATTTGGAAGTAATTTTAGATTTACGGAAAAGTTGCAAAGACATTGCCGAGAGGTCCCGTATCGTCCTCACGTGCAGTTTCTCCTGCTATTAACATCGTCCGTCAGCATTTTGTATTTATCATCATTAAAGAGCCCATATTGATGTGTTGCCATTAACTAAGTCCCATTCTTTATTCAGATTCCCGTAGCGTTTACCCAGTCTCCTCCAGAATCCCATCTGGGGTAATGCACTTTCCTTCTTTTTGGTGACCGTGGCAGTTGGGAGAGTTAATGGTCATGTATATTGTATTGGTCATGTATATGCCCTCTACTGGAGTTGCCTAATGTTTTTCTTATTATGAGATGTGGGTGATGTGTTTTGGGAGGAAGACACGGAGGTAGAGTGGTCTTTCTCATCCTGTCTCATCGAGGGTACATGCTGTCAGTGACTTAACACTAATGGTGTTAACCTTTGTCACCTGGCTGAGATGTTATTTGTCAGCTTTCTCCCCTATAAGTCACCTCTGCCACCTCCCTGCGGTGCTGTTTGGAAGGAAATCACTATGTACAGCCCCCTGTAAGGAGTGGGGAATAGTTGTCTTTCGTTTTCTTTCTTTCTTTCTTTTTTTTGACATTTCATTTTCTTGAGGATGGAGTATCTATACACATTATTTTGCATTACTCCATATGGGAGATTTGTCTTTTCTCAAGTCACTTGTTTTCGTGGCTTTGGACTAAAGGAAATTGATCACTAGGCTTCTTCTGTACCGGAGACACTCTGGATTTGGTAGAAGCTCCATGGTGGAAATTCTGAGACATTTTCTACAGCATATGGGAAAAGAGGCCTAAATTTCTAGAATCTCAGGTTTATTTTCCCTTATACTTCTTTATATTTACATGCTTTTGTTTATGTTACCTTAACTTACTCTTCTCTGCACTAAAATGTACAATGTTGTCAGTAAATATTCTGTCTTCTCTTTTAAAGAGGTGAATTTGTGGTTTTTAGAAACTGTTTTCCTTTTAAAATAACAGTTATTTTTCTGATTTGTACAATATCTGTGTTTTGAATTTCAAGGGATATTACTGTACTGTTTTATTTTTCTTGTGGTTATTTGATAATATGGCAGGAGATGATTTTTTTTTTGTTATTGATCTGTAGTTATTTTCAAAATACAATTTCTAAGATGTCAAACATGGTACCACAATTTAAACTCTTAATCTACTGGGTTTTCTTTTTTAATTTTTAATTTTTTTGAAATATGTTTTACACTATTTTTTACTTAATAGATTACTCTTTTGTTTTCCATGTCAACAAATATTATCTAAAAGATCTTTTTGATAGCTATATAATATTATGTAATGTGTCAGTATAATATGTTTAGATCAATTTGCCAAGTTTTTAGACAAAATTGATGTTATTATAATTTGCATTTTTTGATTATTAAATGAAATTAATTTTTCTTATATTTATCAACCACTTATTAATATATGTCAGTGCATGTCAATTTGCATTGCATAGGAAAATAACTTACTCATATCAATTGCTAATATTTATTATGGGATTTTGGTGTTTCCTTAAATATTGGTGGGAATTAATTTTTTTTTTGTTTTAGTGTTTTACCCTTGCATTATATCTGCAAAATTTTTAAACCTGTTGAAAAGCTGAGAGAATAACACATTGAACACTTACTTACACATTTTACTCACGTTCCTCAGTTAACTTTTTGTTACATTTATACTCTCTAGTGCCCGCCTTACCTATCTCTCACACTTGTGTGTGTGTTTATTTTGCTAAACCAGGGGTCCTCAAACTTTAAACAGGGGGCCAGTTCACTATCCCTCAGACCATTGGAGGGCCAGACTATAGTTTAAAAAAAAACTATTAACAAATTCCTATGCACACTGCACAAAGATTTCCTAACTTCAGCAATAAAAGGCCCGCCTTAAACACACAAAAAAGTCCCTACTAACTGAACAATAAAAATAAAACAGAACTCCTAACTCCAAAAAAAAAAATAAATCCTAACTTGTTCTTACCTCGGTCCTCAGGCAGCAGCAGGCTGTGCACAGGCAAGCTCATGACTCCTCCAATCATGAGTCTCAGTCTCCGGTCTGAGAGGAGGAGACTGAGAGGAGGAGGCGAGAGACAGAGAGAAGGAGGGGAGCTGGAGAGTGCGGCGCACATTCCACACATGCGCCCTGAGGCCGGGAAGAGTCAGCTGCTAAGCAGGACAGGCAGCAGCGGCAAAAACACCCGGCAGGGACTGCATGTGACCTGTGGGCAGTAGTTTGAGGATCCCTGTGCAAAACCTTTTATAAGTGAATTTCAGGCTTCACAGTATTTCCCTGCTTGTTACCCATAAGCCCAACAATCTCTTAGAAAACCACAGTGCCATTATCACACCTAGAACAATTAAAAGCAATTCTCATTATTTTAGCTTCTCACAGGTATCTCTGGTTAAGTAGTCAGAGGGCCACTCATTCTTCCTTCCCACTGGGGTTCTGACAGATAGAACTGACTACATACAAAGCATATTAGTTAAACAAGGAGTGGAATTTTATCTTATTATCTAAGAAAATACTGTTTAGCCTATGATGTATAGAACCTCTGGAATACTGGATGTATAGACAGCTCAGAAGTGGGTCTGAACCAGGTCTGCATGTTCAAGTGTATGTGAACCTGTGTGGGGAGGGAGACCATATTTGCCAACCAGACCTAAGTCTAACAGCGTAGTACTCGGAATGCAGACCCTGTGTAGGTGTGATTTCCATGAGCGCTAGGTGCATGAGGGCATAGGAAATGGAGGAATGAATGTTGTATCACTTTGTCTTTAACGTGGTGACCCTTACAATGTGGCTTCATCTCTTGTCTCTTAACTAGCAGGTGAATTTTACTTTTCCTCTCAAGGAAAATCAAGTAAGAGAAGTGGGTGCAAAGTTAACTCTGTGTCCTCTGGTGCTCCTCCGAGGATGTTGGGTAGAAGTCATCCTGCCCAAGAGCCCAAGGAGCAGCATGAGAAGGGAGAAAATTCCACACCAATACCGGCCTCTGGTGGGACACCCAGAGTCCAAGGCTGTCCTTGGTGGTTGGCCTCCTGTGCCTTTCTCATTCACATACCTAAGGCAAGACTTGAATTTTTTTTTAAATAGCTTTAGGTGTTTATGGTACATATAATTACATATAATTCACATACTATATAATTCACCCATTTAAAGGATATAATTAAATGATTTTGCTACATTACATTACTTATTGTCATTAATTTTAGTAAAATACCATAAAATTTGACATTTTAGCCATTTTTAAGAATACAATTCGATGTCATTACTTATAGCCACAATGTTGTTTATCCATCAGTACTGTCTATTTCCAAAACTTGTTTATCACGCCAGACTAAAACTCTGTACCCATGAAAGCAATAACCTCCCATTTCATTCTTCTGTCTGTTATGAATTTGCCTATTGTAGATACTGATTATAAGTAGAATAATGCAATATTTTTTTTGCACCTAGAATGTTTCACTTGAGGTAGTGTTTCCAAGATGTACCCATGCTGTAGCATGAGCCAGAATTTCCTTCCTTTTTATGGCTTACATAATCATATTCCATTGTGTGCATACACTGCATTTTGTTTATCTGTTCATCCGTTGATGGACTTTTTGATAGACATTTGTGTTATTTCTACCCTTTATCAGTTGCAAATGATGCTGCATTGAGCATTGGTGCGTAGCTGCTCAAGTTGGTGCCTTCTGTTCTTTTGGGTATATATCTAGGAGCGGAATTGCTGGTTCGTATGATAATTCTCTATTTAGCTTTCTGAGAAACCACCAAACTTTTGCACAGTGGCTCCATCCTTTTATGTCCCACCAGCAATTTATGAGTGATCCAGCATCTCCACATCCTTCCCAACACTTATCCCCCCCCACCCATCCTTTTAAAAAATTATAGCCTTTGTAGTAGGTGGAAGTCCCATTGTGGTTTAAGGGTTGATTTTTTTAACATTAGAAATCTGTGGAATGAAAGTAGAATTTATTGAAATTGTATCGTCCTAGAGGTAACATTTTTGGCTAGACCTTAGTTGAAACATCTTGATAAGGATGCCTCAGGTAATGTCATAAAATTAAAGGTTTCTGAGCAGGGGGAAGCATGGTTATTTCTAACGTGCTTGATGCTAAATGTTTGATTTGCATTGTTTTAAGGTTGCAAAGGTTTTAAGGTTGTATTGAAGGATGATTTCTCAGAACAGTGGTATGTAAAGTGGCTATTCTAGATTCTAGGAAGAATGATTCAATCATCTTCTCACCAGCTTATTTTTTAGTATATTTAATAATGCTGAGAAATAAAATACTAAATTTTCTTTACCCTTATTTTCAGAAAGGAGAGGTTTTTACTCTCTACAGAGGAAATAGGATCCTCATTTCTTTACTAGCAAATGATAGAAATAATAGAAGAGTCAAAATAACAGTGACTTAAACACAAAAGAGCTCATTTTTTTCCTGTAAATAATAAATCTAGATATATGGAGTCTTGGGCTACTGTGATGTACCCGTGAAGTCATCAAGGATAGTAGCTCTTTTCACATTATTACTTCATTGTTTTCAGACCTGACTTTCATTGTCAAGATTACCTCATAGTACAAAAAGGTTGTGGACATCTCCACTATTAAGTTTATATTCTGTTTAGCAAGAAGAAGGAAAGTGGGGGTGCATAAAAAGGATGCCTCTCACATTAGAGTGAGCCTTCTTTAAACATCCTTCTTAGAAGGTGAGAATAATCCTTGCCCTTGCATATCATTGACCAGTACTTAGGTTTATATTCATACCTAGCTGGAGTGGAATCTGGGCAATGCAGGCTTTGAGGTGGATGCCTTGCTACCCAAATAAAATTGGAGTTCTCTTATTACTAAAGAAAAAATGGAGATTGGGTATTGGGCAGGTGAAAAGGCAATCACAAAATCATAATTTCTCAGTAAATTACGTTGACCAGTATCACAGATACTGATTTATAATCCTCCTAGAATAGTGACAAGGATGGTGAGTGTGGTAGCAGGTGTCTATAGCAGGGGAGCTGCTCCGTCCCGACTGTGCAGTTACTGATCCACTTGCTCCTTGCATACATGTTAATAGGGCATGAGGTCTGCCTTCGCTAATCCAGTAGTAGCTAGTATACATTTATTTTAACTGTTCAAATTCATAAGAAAGGAAAGTAGTCATTAGGTTAAAGTTTTATTCTGACACTTACCTCCTGGGTGAACTTTGGCAAGGCATTTAATCCCACACAATCCCAGTCACCTCTTATATTTGAAGGAAGATGAAAATGGCCTGGGTTTGCTTTATGAAGAAAATGATGCACATGGCTAAAATCTCTAACCAACTGATTTCTGCCACATAGTATTACATAAGAAGTGTTACTTCCATTTTTCTTTCCCTTTGGCTTTTATTTTTTCTTTATTTTTATTTATTTATTCCTTTTTTGGAGACAGGATCTTGCTCTGTTACCTGGGCTAGAGAGCAGTGAAATCACCATAGCTCACTGCAACTTCAAACGCCTCCCTCAGCCCCCTAAGTAGCTGGGACCACAGGTGTGCAGCACCATGTCTGGGGGAAGGTGAGAGAGTGGACCGTGTTGGGTTGGTCAGGGTGCAGTGGGGACAGCAAGGGGTGAACTCCATGAGAGCGTCAGAATCAAGCCAGGTTCTCGGCGACCGCTGCCCTACCGCCAGCACTCACCTGTCACATCGCTGACCATCCCTCCTTTTCTGCTGTGCTGAGGCAAAGTCTGGGCTTGTTTCTTTAACTTTTCATCAGTAAAGCAAACTGGATAGAAAAGGTTAAGAATCTCTGCATTTGTTTTTGGGGGCAAGGAGCAAATGCATGCAACCTCAGGTTATTATGATGAACACCCTTTGCTGAGAACCTCCAGTCTGAATTTGTTAAATTTCTATAGTTTTTTATCCAATTTTCTGTTGCTATGTGTATCTAGAAATGGATTTTGTACGTCTGAAAATGATCTTCTGTACAACTGTCATTTTCCAACTGAACAGCAAGATAGCTTTTCCTTTATGCAACAGTTTTCTCTGAGAACTTGCATCACTTGTAGAATTTAATCCTATTTTCTCTTTCAATATGGTAAACAGAAGTAATCTCTGAATCTGATCCATCACTGGCAAATAGATAGGGTGGTATATTTCTTGCTGAAAATATTTTGAAATTATGAAAGTGCTAAAAAGTTAGATCTCATTTTCTAGATAATAGAACTGGAATCCCAAAGGGCCTCACCCAGAGTAGGAGTTAGGTTGTAAGGGGAACCCTTTGCTCAGGGGTTCTTTTCCTGGCCACCCTCGGATTAGAGGGAGTGTCTGAGTCTTAGATTTGATTCCAGCCAGGGTGCCAGGGAGCTATGTTGTGAACTTTGTAATTGGACCTTTTGGCTATGTTGTACCTGTGTGATTCTGGGTAGCCTTTGAGGTCCAAATCAGTCAATGTGGTTAAAGATATCAGCATTCAGTCCTGGAATCGTGTGGCTTAGCCACGATTGACTTGTCCTTGGCCTTCATCATAGGATGCAGAAGTGGTGGGGCTTGGGCTCAGAAGGCTCCTGTCTGATCCAATGACCTTGGTTTCCCGCATTCATTTTCCACATCTACATCACCCAGAGGTGGGATTAAGTGATTGATTCCGCTCTTTCCTGATGTAAAGTTCTGAGTCTACGTAGTGTCGTGCTGCTGAAAGTCTTTTTGGCTTCTGCCTTAAAATGTATTCGTTTGAAAAAGGATTGTTGAAGTCTGACCTTAGAATTCAACCCTTTGGGATATAATTTAATGTTAAAATGCTGTACTTTGTCCTTCTCTTCTTTTTGTTGCCCTTTACTACTTCTATTTAGTTTCTTTTCTTTCTTTAATATGCCTTCTTTTACTTCTTATTTTCTTTATTATTCCCTTCTTCTCTGTGGATTATTGTCAAGGGCCTTTGAAGAGAATTCTTCAATGTTATGAAGAAATTGCAGTGAGGGCACTCTTTGTTCCTGAGTCATTTAGGAGATTGCTTTTCCTTTGGTTATAATAAACACGAGAAATTGTCACCCAGTGTTGCTAAAATGTGCCAAAAACCACATTCACCAATAAAAAAGTGCTGGCTGTCATTATCGCCCAGATATTATTCTTTTCAAAAGCTGAATACTCTCCGTGGCCTTTCTAAACAATCCTCAGCTCATTCATCTTCCTGGTTTCTTTACATTCTGAATTTCTCTGGGTCTATGTAGGGTGGCAGCTTGTCTTTTAAAAATTAATGGGTTCCAAATGGCATTCAAACCTATTTCCGCCCTTTACCTCCCCCGCCCCTCCCCAGCCCTGCCTATTAGAAGTCTTATATTCTGTATAAATATGGAGCTGGAGCTAGTTTCTAAAGAGGTGTTTGAGCTTTTAATTAACATTGACAGCCTGTCTGCTCAGGAGTTTGCTCTACTGTCTCCATGGAAAAGTCAGGTAGGGCGGTGGGGGTGGGGGAGGGGTGCTCTGCAGTGATGTGTTCCTGGCCGCTGGCCCCAGAGACACTTAGCTCGGAGCCAACCATGAAGTCATTTTGAATTTAAGGAGTCTTGTGAATCCAAGGCAATGTATCTTGATTTGACAAAGTAAGGGCTGCCGGATAAGCAAGCCTTGGTACAAGTTCTGTGAAAGTGGAGGTGTGTGTAAGTTTAGATCGTGCTGGAGAAATGTGGTGGGGAGGGACAGGCTCATTTTCTTCGGCTTCCCCCCTCCCCCCCCCGCCCCTCCTCTTTCCCTCTTACTTTCTTTGGCCAATTCAGCTCTGCAGTCTGGCCTCTGCGGTGGCTTGATGTGAAATTTGAGAAACATATGTAGTTTTCTATTTCAGGAAAATGAGCTCAGGGATTGAATGTGTTTTTGGTTTATTGTTGTTGTTGTTGTTGTTGGCTGTTAAGCTCTGATCTTGCCCAGTGTGGTTTTTTGATGATGGGAAAGAGGCTTCAAAGTGCTTTTTTATCAGAATTTCATGTAATGAAACTTCAGGTTGGTTTTTCTCAGCCCCCCGCCGCCTCTCAGGCCCGTGACACAGTGTTGTCTGTTCTGTTAGAAGTGGGAAGAAGTGCACTTTGTCACGTTACAATCACTTTTTTGCCGCTTGCACACACACATATAAAAATGGCCACTGTGTGTGTCCCTCACAAAAGCTATTTTCAATGTAGTTCGGTGGAGGACCAAGGGTCTGCGTAGTGTTACTCATAAAGGAAAAGGTATCTACTGGGGGCAAAGTCTGCCTTTGCTTTGCCTTGGAAGAGCCCGTATTGTTCTTTGTTCTAGAGGTGGGTGCCAACAGTGGGCCCAGAGCCCTGTCGACAACCTTCATGAATCCAGACAGGCAGAGAATATTCTGGCTGTTGCTGCTGCTGGCTTCCATGAGAAAGGCTGAGGGGGGCAGGCTGGTGGGCTGATGTGAGGCTGGTGTAAGGAGTAGCTGAGAGCTGGGGATGTGGAGGTGGACGTGTGGTATTTTCTTTGAGATCCACCCAAGGTGAGCTGTGTGCCCACTGCTTCTGAAGACCTGCAGTCCAATAAAGCATGGGTCTGCCCTCAAGGGACATCCCAGCTGGTGATAGAAAAAGGATTCCTGAGCTGTGGGCATCCATTAGCCATGAATGGCAGTCACTGGTTTCAAGGGAATGCTTGCTGAATTAATAAGGGAATGTTGGGGCGGCACCTGTGGCTCAGTGGGTAGGACACCGGCCCCAAATACCAATGGTGGTGAGTTTGAACCTGGCCCTGGCCAGCTAAAACAGCAGTGGCGACTGCAACAAAAAGTAGCTGGGCATCGTGGTGGGCGCCTGTAGACCCAGCTACTGGGGAGGCTGGGGTAAGAGAATGGCTTAAGCCCAAGAGTTGGAGGTTGCTGTGAGCTGTGACGCCACGGCACTCTACCAAGGGCGAAAGAGTGAGACTCTGTCTCAAAAAAAAATTTAAAAAATAAGGGAATGAGGTTATGATGGAGGTCTCCACAGTGTATTCTAGAAGGGACCTCCTAATCCCCCGACTTGGGTGGGGTGAGGGAGAAGGAGGAGGAGACAGCACAGGAAGGGAATGTCCAAAAGAAGGGGGCTGGGGTTCCAGGGTCCCTGGGCATTTTATGTGTTGTCCTATTTGATCCTCACCATGGACCCATTTTACAGAGGTGGCAGCCAGGACCCAAAGAGGTTAAGGAACACTGCCAAGGTCACATAGCTGCTGAAGAGCAGAGAGTTTGCTTGGCTTCAAGGGGATGGAACCTTCGTTTCCCTCATATGGAATACTGCATTCATCCGACCATTTCCATCTGACATTAACGTCTGATCTTTGTCAGAACGGTTTGAAGAGTTGGAGAGATTGCCAGGCAGTGGTGGAGGTGGGTGTCCCATGAAGTACAGGCGATAAAGCTTGAACTTCAGGGCCCACACGCGCTCCAGCTCTTGTGAGTGCCAGGAATTTTTAGGAGTTAATAGAGGTTTCCACAAGGGGTTGCAATTAGAAAGCATTCTGCGTAAGCGTTTTGTAATTCAGACAAAGGGGACCTACATCCTCAAGCTCAAGGTGTTTGGTTTTCTTTTTATTGTAAATAACTATTTGCTGTTACACCTGTTGTGTATTCCTTTTCTTCAGGAGCCCTCACATACAAGCTCCAGGCCCTATAAAACCTGGATTTTCCCTGGGAAGTGGTGTGAGAGTTTCCTTCACGGAGGAAGTGAAGTGGACTCAAGGGAGAGCAGCTGAGTTTGGGCTCTGGGATTAAACACCAGCCCTGGGACTTAGTGTGTGATCTTGAGCAAGTCGCTTACCATTTCTGTACTTCGTTTTCCTATTTGTACTTTCTGGGCTTTTCATGTGGAGTGAAGAGTTCATGTGCATAAAGCTTGTTGTATTACACAGGATGGTAAGGACTCAGTAGTGTTAGCTGCCCCTGCTGCCCTTATTAGTATTCGTTACTGGAATTTAAGAGTCAGGTAGGTGGAGCGTGATAGCAGGGTCTGCCATTACAACATTGACCTTCTGGAGGGCATAGTGCAAAGACCCACCTAATATTTACCCTGAAAAACTTGCAGAGTATCACTTTATGTATTTGTTTCTTTACCAGCTCCAACCTCCATCCAAACGGCTTCAAATACATTTTATTATTCAGAAAACTGGAGATTTTTTCACCGCACAGAGACTCAGCTATCTCATCTCCTGGAGCTCCTTGCCACTCACTGACACCATATCAATCCCTGGGCAAGCCGGGCCTTTTCTGGGCTGTTTGCCTTTGCCCATACGGTTCCCTCCCAGGCAGGATCAGCCACGCTCTTTTCTGCCGGGTCAACACTTGCTTATCCTTTGAGACCCAGCTTCAATGTCATACTATTTTCCAGCCCCATCCATGTCACTATGAAAGAGGAAAAGTCACCATCCTTCTTTAAGGCTGCATAATATTCCATGGTATACGTGTACCAAAGTTTATTAATCCATTCGTGTATCGTTGGGCTCTTGGGCTTCTTCCATGACTTAGCAATTATGAATTGGGCTGCAATAAACAATCTGGTACAGATATCTTTGTTGTAATGTGATTTTTGGTCATCTGGGTATATA
>CAUYRH010040361.1:0-16976 GCA_963574655.1 Perodicticus potto | reverse complement strand
CATTAAAAAAAATGGAGACTTTATAGCCTTTGTATTAACCTGGATGGAAGTGGAACACATTATTCTTAGTAAAGCATCACAAGAATGGAGAAGCATGAATCCCATGTACTCAATTTTGATATGAGGACAATTAATGACATGGTGGGGGTGAGAGAAGGGGAGAGCAGAGAAAGAATAAGGGAGGGGTGGGGAAAGGAAGAGCAGAGAGAGGGAAGGAGCAAGGGGGGGTGGGGTCTTGGTGTGTTCCACACCTTTTGGGGGAAAAACATGATTGTAAGAGGGACTTTACCTATCAAATGAAATAGGTAAAGTCCCTCAATGAATCCCCAACAATAAAAAAAATAACAATAATAATAAAAGAAAATTATTAACTGGTCAAAAAAAAATCAAATGAAATAAAAACCACTTTACTTTGAAGCACTTGTATACAAAAAGTTAGAGTGAAAAATAAAACCAAAGTAATTATATTCCACTTTGCGTAATGCTGGACTTTTTGCTTGCTTCCCATTTAAGTGTTTCATTTTAAACTTTTCAGTAAGAAAATACATTGTCTATATTAAATTACTTGAAATCTCCCTGGCAATTCTTAGGATATATACCTATGTTAAATTTCAATAATCCCAAAGTTATTAAATTTAGCTTTTAAGAATGTAAAAAAATCAGAAAAATAATTCAAAATATTTAAAAATATTACTGTAAGAGACTTTGCTTCCAGTAAAGATGGAGAAACAAGTCTTAACTAAAATAACCAAAAATTGACCACATACATAAAATGATAGTTTTTAAGACACTGAAAAGCTGGCAACAAAGAACAGTGATTTTTAAGAGACAGAAAGCAAATTAGGAAACTTTTTGATTGTCCTAGTTTACTGCTTGAAACAGTTCCCAGGCCATAGTAAAGAATTATTCCAGGTGGAGACCAGAGGACTCCCTGAATTAAGGAGACGGGACTGAGAGTCAGAGAAGAACATAGAGACTAGAATTTGTAGGGATGAGCACTGATGATGACAGAACTACAGAGAGAGAGAGAGAGAGAGAGAGAGAGAGAGAGAGAGAACTTCAGAAAAGATACTTTGAAATGGGATTGTTTGCTCTTTTCTTATTAAGTAATTTGATTTTTCTGTATAATAGCAAGCCATTGTAAGATTCATAACATGCAAAAATCTTATCCCATTATGAAAGCGGTCCATTTGCTTTGGTTGTAGTACTCTTAGCTGGGCAGAAGCTTTCTAGTTTGATCAAATCCCAGTTGCTTATTTTTGGTATTGCTGCAATTGCCAGTGTGTGTGGGGGGTCTTTCTCATAAAATCTTTCCCAGGCCAATATTCTCAATATTCTTTATCCCCACACTCTCTTCTAAATTTTTATTGTTTTGTGTCTTAAATTTAATCTTTTATCTATCAAGAATCAATTTTTGTTAATGGTAAGAGATGTAGGTCCAGTTTCAGTCTTCTACATGTGGCTAACTAGTTCTCCCAGCACTATTTATTAAATAGGGATTTATTTCCTCAGCACATGCTTTCGTTAGGCTTATCAAAGATGAAATGATGATATGTGGCTGGGTTTATCCCTAGATTCTCTATTTTATTCCATAGATATATGTCTCTATTTTTGTGTCAGTAACATGCTATTTTGATCACCATACACTTGTACCATAATCTGAAGTCTGGTAATGTGATGTGTCAAGATTTGCTTTTATTTCTAACAATTGTATTGGTTATTCATTTTTTGCTCTAGTTCTATATGAAACAAAGTACTATTATTTTTTTCAAATTCTTTGAAGTATAATGTTGGTACTTTGATTGGGATTGCATTAAATCTGTAGATTGCTTTGGATCGTATGGACATTTTAATGATGCTGATTCTTCCCAGCCATGAGCATGGTATGTTCTTACATTTGGTAACCTGTTATGCTATTATGCTATTTAAATGTCACTGTATTCTGCTTGCTAAGATCTTATTGAATATTTTTGTATTGATATTCATTAATGATATTGGTCTATAATTTTCTTTTTTCATTGAGTCCTGTATTGGGGATCAGGGTGATATTTGCTTCATAAAATGTGTCAGAAAGGTTTCCTTCCTTCTCAATATTTTGAAATAGATTATGCAATATAAAAACTAGTTCTTCTTTGAAGGTTTGGTAGAATTCTGGTGTGAAACCATTTGATCCAGGGCTTTTCCTTTTTTGGAGATTTTATATAGTTGACGCTATTTCAGAGTTTGATTTAGATCTATTCAAAATTATAATTCTTTCTAGTTGAGTTTAGGAAAGTGGCTTGCTTCCAGGTATTGGTCCATTTTTTCTACATTTTCATATTTCTAAGAATACAGTTTTTTGTAGTAATCATTGAGGATCTTTTGCATTTCTGAAGTATCTGTTGTTATTTCCCGTTTATAGTTCTGATTGAAGTTTTAGAGATCTTACTTTTCTGTTTCTGGTTAGTCTGGTTGTGGGTTTATCAATTTTATTAATCATTTCAAAAAATTAACTTTGTGTTTCACTGATATTCTGAATAATTCTTCTGTTTTCAATTTCATTTGATTCTTCTCTAATTTTAGTTATTTCTTTTCTTCTGTTGAGTCTGGGGTTTGATTGTTCTTCCTTTTCCAGTTGCTTGAGATGGCCCTTAGGTTGCTGATTTTTTTCACTTTCTGTTTTCCTGATGAAGGTATCTAATGCTATAAATTTCTTCCTTAGGACTGCCTTTTCAGTATCACACAGGTTTTGATAGTGTGTGGCTTCATTATCACTTTGTTCCAGAAATCTAATAATTTTCTGCTTAATCTCATATTTGACCCAGCTGTTGTTCAGCATAAAGTTATTTAGTTTCTATGACTTTATTTGAGTATGAAGTTGTTGTTGCTGTTGAGTTCAACTTCTACTCCATGATGGTCTGAGAAGATATGAGGAATAATTTCTATTCTTTTAAATCTATTTAGGTTGGACTTGTGTTCTGTGATATGATCAATTTTGGAGGATGATCTGTGGACTGATGAGAAGAATATATATTCAATTTTGTTAGGAAGAAATGTTCTATATATGTCTGTTAAGTCCATTTGTTCTAGGGTTATGTTTGTTTAAGTCTTTTATTATTATTATTATTATTATTATTATTATTATTATTATTATTTTGGTTTTAGTTTTAGCTTGGAGGATCTATCCAGTACTACAAAAGGGGTGTCAAAATCTCTAGCTATTATAGTTCAGGAAGATATCATATTGTTCAGATCAGTTAGGGTTTGTCTTATAAATCAAGGAACATTCAAGTAGGCAAGGTTAATTATTGAAATCTCTTCATGTTGTTATTAAGAAGTATGTAGTGCCCATCCTTGTCTTTCCTTATTTTACTGTTAAGTGCTAGTTATGGCGCCTTGGCTGATGGACACAACCCAATATGGTGGTGAGTGCCGGGAGTGCAAGAAGAAGATAGAGAGCTCTCAAGAACTTAAAACATTCCCTAATTAGTTCCTACTTCTGACACCAGATGAAAGGGGGGCACTTGACCAGCATAAACCTCACAGAACACCAAGGCTTGTATGAAAGGTCTTTATTGGTGGGGGAAGCTGCAGAGCAGCATTAAAGAGGAGGGGAGAGAGAGAGAGAAAAGTCGGAAGAGAGGAGAGGAGAGAAGGTAGAGAGAGAGAGAGAGATGAGACACAGTGGGGAGAGAAGGGGAGAGAAAAGAGAGAGAGAACAAAAGACAAGGGCACTTATATAGACTCAGGGGAGATGTTGGGATAGTAGAAAAGCCAATAAGGTGTTACCGCTCTGGCACAAAGAGTCATAGTGGGTGGGCCATAAGTTTAAACTTTTCAGTGGGGATAGGGAGATGAAGTTGTGCAGTTATCTAACAATTGTACCTACCAGTAAGATTGCAGATCTGCTTCTTTTCTAATTTACATTTGTGTGGAATATTATTTGCTGTCACTTCACTCTGAGTCTTAGTTTATCCTTTGAGATATGGTGTGTTTCTTGGACACAATAGATATCTGCCTTAAGCTGATATCCAATCTGCCAGCTTCTCCCTCTTTAGAAGAGAATTCAAGCCATTCTCATTTATTGAGATAATTGATAGGTATGGTGGAGTTTTGGTCATCTTGTTTTTCAGAGGTCTAGAGCTTATTTTTATCCCTTTCAACATCATGGAAGCTAGGCTTTGTTCTTTAATTGCTCAGTGAGTTTACTTTGGTTGTGGACTATTGTGCTGGTCATTATGAAGAATGGGTCTGAGTGCTTCCTGTAGAGCTAGTTTAGTTATGGAAAATTTCCTCAACATTTTCATGTCAGTAAAATATTTACATTTTCCATCACAAATGAAAATCAGTTCAGTAAAATACAGGATCCTGGGCTAAAAATTGTTTTTCTTAAAAAGATTAAAGGTTGATGACCATACTCTTCTGGCTGAAACGATTTGGCTAAAAGATCTGTAACATCTTGGTATTTTTCTCTTTGTAGGTAAGACTCTTCTTATCTTTTAGCTGCTTCCAGGATTTTCAGATTCAAACTAACTTTGGCAACATTATTTACAATGTGTGTAGGAGATGCTGTGCAACCCCAAGTTGTGCTGGGGTTCTGAAACTATCTACTATATAAATGTTTCTCACAATGTTTGGGAAACTCTCTACCATGATGTCTTGGAGTAGAGAATTCATGCCTTTAGGACCATCCTCTTCTCCATCAGGAATCCCTATAATTTAGATATTTGATTTTTTGGGATGATCCCATACTTCTCTCATGGAATACTCTGTTTTTGTTCTCACTTTTCCTACCTCTTTGAATGCTTGAGATAGTTCAAAATTCTTGTCTTCAACTTCTGAAATTCTTTCTTCTCTCTGTTCAACTCTATTACTGAGGGTCTTTGTTGTGTTTTAAAGCTCCTTGAATGCCTTTTTCAATTCCTTAAGTCCTGCTCTATCTTTCCTCATTATGTCCATATCCTTGGTGACTTTGTCTTTGAATTCATGAATTTCTGGAGACAACTTTCAAACTATTTTTTGGATTTCTATTTCCATCTCTTCTTTCATTCTAATCAACCTATTTGCCATCCTTACTCTAAATTCTACTTCTTTCCTTTTAACAATTTCTCTATGGATGATATTTTCTGTTCTATCTCCTTTGTAATCTCTGGAGGGAATTTTTCTACTCTGACTTTTCATGCTGCCAAAGTTCTTTTGCTGGTTCCTCTCCATGAGTATTTTCAGCTTTTTTCAAAATACATATGTTAATTATACTTTTTTAATTGAAATGATAAGTTGCCCCTGAATAATTGTTGAGAGATAATCTAATTGGGAACCTTTGGGAAACACTATACTAACCTATTTTGCAATTAAATCTGGTGGGGTGTGAGCCCCAAAACAGGGATAACTACCCCCTCTCCAACGATCTGGAGTTTGTGGTTGACTTTTCCCCTACAGACTTGCAAATGTCTCTTTCTTTGTGATAGCCAGAGGCTCTGAGGGCTGGCTTCAGGAGATAGTGCAAACTGACTCTGTCTTATTCTTATCCTGCCCTCTACTTAATCCTAATTAGTTATGGTGTTTTTCTGGAATCTTTGTTGGGCAAATTTAAAAATACCTGTGGCCCCACCTCCCACCATGATAGTTGGAGGAGGAGAATCTGCAGACAGACCCACTGAATCCACCCCTCACTACTGCAGTGCCACCACTGCTCAAAGACAAACAAGTGGTGAACCTGTATTCCAGACACGTGGTGCCAGGAGATCAAGAATTCATGGTTGTCTATGGCCAAAAATTCCAGTAAGACTTGCTCAGGCAGTGTGAGAAACACCCACACAAAAGAGTTCAGAGGATCACCAGAAGACTATAAAATAAAACTCCACAGGCCAATCTGTCTGAGAGTTTCTGGGGGGCTGGAGAAGTGAGGGAAAGGAAGTTAGGCAAGTTCACTCCTCTTCCTGCCAAAGTTAGAGCTGCAGCATCATACCGTTTCCACCTTGCTATTCAGCGACCCACACAATGCCCCAGCCTCTCAGTGAACTTACCAAACACTCTGGTCTCTGCAGAGAGCAGTCTGTATGCAACCAGGATAGGGAAAAGGGTGAGCTGTGTGCTCAGGATTCTGGAGAAAAATATTTGTTCATGTTTGTGCCAGGCATGACGAGGCCTAAGCTTACATATGAGACTTCCCTGGTGTATGCGGGACCAGGATTCAGAGGCTCTCTCCCATAGGGTGAGGTGAGAGATCCTTTGTTCCCTGCTCACTTGCAGAAAGCCCACTTTTTGGAGGAAGAGTCTCTGTCTTCTTGGCAATGGGTGCCTTCTGACGAGTAGCTCCTTACCTGATCTTTGGTGTCTTTCTTCCTCTTTCTTGGCCTCACTGCTTGTCTCAGTAGGTATGATGTGCAACTCACTTTCTTCTGCCTGTGCTCAACTCCCTACCTTCAGCTTCTCCTAGTCTTCTTCAGTTCAACATCTCTCCTCCTGGACAGGAGTCTCAGGTGAAAGCTGATTCTAGTTAGCCATCTTGACTCTGCTCCTCTCTATTGTAGTTTTCTATAATTGGAGATTATAATGAAGCTTGCAAAAAAAATTATTACACTTTTTTAAACATATGGCAACTCTGCTTACAAATATGCAAACAAGAGAAATCTAATAGAAATTTGAACATTCAACTCCATTCCCCTTGGTTTTTAACTTTTTCTTGTTTCTATTTATATCTTTTTAAATGATCTATCTCTTAAAAAATTTTGTTATTTTTAAAAGGCTTGTCTTTTAGTCAAGATTTGAATGATTTATACAAACAACATTTTAGCAATAGAGAATATATTTCTGTACTTACTATTACTAGTGAGTTATAGATCTTCAGAAGATTTCTTATTGGTCATTAATATGCTTTTCTTTTATACTGAAAAACTGTTTTTAGAATTTTTTTATAGGCCAGGTCTGCTATTGTTGAAATCCCTCAGCTTTTGTTTGTTTGGGCAAGTCATTATTTCTCCTTCATGGTTGAAGTATATTTTTACAGGATATAATATTTGACAGATAAGTTTGTTTTTTTTTTCTCTTCAGCACTTTGTGGAATTTCACCCTTTACTGGACTATAAGATTTCCACTGAGAAGTCTGCTGCCAGTGTATTGGAGTGCCTTTTTGTGCTTTTTCTCTTTTAGCTTCTCTTTAGAAATTTTATATAGCTGTAACTTTTGAGAGCTTTATTATGAAACGCCTTGTAGTAGTCTTGGTGTTCTGTGATCTCCTTGTACCTGAATATTAATATCTTTCTCTAAGTTCAGAAAGTTCTCTTTCTTTGAATTAACCAGCTACTATGATCACTCTATCTCTTCTTTAAGGGAAAGAGCTGTTTTATTTGCCTTTTTTGAGCTTATGTTCTAAGTCTTATAACCATGATTTTTATTCTCTTTCTTTTTATTCTCTTCTGATTGCATATTTTCAATGACCAGCTTCAGGCACACTAATTATTTCTTCTGATTAGTTAATTCTGTCTTTGAGATTCTGATACATTTTTCAATTGCTCTATAATGTCTTGCTTGATTCTTTAAAAAATTATTTCAATCTTTTTTTTAAACCTCCCTGTCTTCGAGCTCAGGTTTGTGTTTCGTTAATTCTATTGTTGAGGAATTCTGATGCATATGTCAGCCAACCAATTAAATTCTTCAGGTCCAAAATGTACTGCTTGATTTTTTAAAATTATTTCAATCATCTTGTTAAATTTCTCTGATTTGCTCTGAATTCCATCTCTGTGTTGTTGTAAAGCTCAATTGAACTTCTTTAGGACAACTATTTTGAATTCTTTGTCTAAAAGCTCTTATATCTCCATCACTCCAGGACTGGTCACTAGTATCTTATTTAGTTTGTTCAGTGAGGTCACGTTTTCCTGGATGTTCTTAATGTTTACAGTTAAATGCTCAGGATTCTGGAGAAAATATTTGTTCATGTTTGTGCTAGGCAGGATGAGGCCAAGACTTAGAATTGGGACTTCCCTTTGTATGGAGGACTAGGATATAGAGGCTCTGTCCCATAGGGTGAGGTGAGGACATTGAATGGTTAGGTAGTTATTTTAATCTTCATTGTGTGGACTTGTTTAAACCTACGCTTCTTGAGAAGGCTTTCTAGATATTCAAAAGAAATCAAGTATAATGAAATAAGTCTCTGATCACTGCAGCCATGTCAGCACTGGAAGTGTCCCAAGCTCAGTAATTCTGTGACTCACATAGACCTTTAATGATACCTCCGTGGTGGACTTTGGTAAGATTGAGGAAAATTCCCTGAATTACCATGCAAAGCTCTCACTTTCCTCCCTTCCTCTCTGTGACGGCTGCTGGAGTAGAGGCAGGAGTGACATGAGCACTTCCTTGTGGCCATCAGTTCCAGGTGACCCCTCAAGCCAGCCCAGTCTCACCTAAACCCTGTAGTACTTGCTACCTGGTTTTCTCTGATATTGATTCAAAGCCTTGGCGATCTTTAGTCATCAGGTGGTGAATTTTGCCAGGACTGAATCCTTCTCTTCAAGGCAGCATGTTTTCTTATGGCCTAGTTTGGGTCCAGAAATGCCATTCAGGATCTAAGCCCTGGACTCAGGGACATTAGCACAGACACAAAGGCGTTATCTCTTTGACATACTTATCTTATTTACTTTGCGCATATTCAAGAGAGGGATATTTGAATCATAATGGTACCTATATTTTTAATTTCTTCAGAAACCTCCATAGTGTTTTCCATAATCACCACACTAATCCACATTCCTAACAACAGTGTTCTCTTTTCTCCATGCTCTATCCAGTAGCCATTATTGCTTATCTTTTTTTAATTTATGTTTTCATGATTTGTGATGTTAAAGCTTCCATTTTTTTTCATGTACTGTTGGTTATTTACATTACTTCTTTTGAGAAACTTGAATAAAGTTCTTTGGCCCTTTTCAAATGGCATATTTGTTTTCATATTATTACGTTGTTTGCATTTAAAATGTCTAATCAAGTACACGTTGCATAGAATTTCATTCTACATGTGTGTAAGTTAAGCAATATAAATTCATTAGGAGAAATTAAAATGCTGCTTATAAATTTACCATCACTAAGATACTTGAGATATTTAATTTCCTTTTTTGTCATAATGCTTCCAGTATTACTACTATTTTTTTTGGCCACAATTTATACCTACCTATCCTGTAGTTATACTCTAAGAACTAGAGTAATCATTTTCTATTAGAGTTAAAAAGATTTAAAGGCCATTTAGAACAAATTTTGAGAGGGGGAAAAAATACCTTTATTCATAGGAAAAAGTCACATACTACATTTTTCTGGTTGTAATGATATATTGAAAAAGAGAAAAAGGTACATTATTTCCTGCTTATTGTGACAGATATTTAAAGGTCTTTCATCAGTCATGATAAAGGACTGGAATAAATTTAACATTTGGGACTCATATTAATACATTTTTAAGTCAAAGATAGATCTTCATGTCATATATTTAAATTCTGTCTGTTCAAAGAAAGGTTTAATAACTTGATATATTTATAATTAAATCAATGAATTTGTTAATGTATTAAGATTTAGATCTTGAACTTCATGAAAAGGAAATACATAACTTTATTTGCACTAAGTTTTGCTAACATTTTCAAACTTTCTTTTTTATGTAAAAATCGCCCCAATGTTATAGAAGTTAAATTTTTCTTCAATATTTTCTAATTTTCTCCAGTAATTTTTTAAACTGTAAATCCACAGACATATCCTTGACATATTCTGACATGTATCACCAATTATTTGAGTTCTTTTTTGTCATTATTGTCTGAATTAAAAGAAATGAGATCTCAGTTACAATTTAGCAAAAACCTGTCTCATGTAAAATGTTACAAATAAAAATATAAAAAGGAACATAATATATAATTCTCATAAACAATTACTGTGTACCTAGAAGTATCTCTAAAGGCATAGAAAAATATTTTAAAAGGTCATGGTATAAGATGACATCAGTATAAAAATCTGAATAGAATACAGAAAATATTTCCTTATTTTTTCTCTCCAGAAAATGGAGCCAGCAAATTAAATTCTCCTATATTTGAATTTACAAGGTAAATGATAGAGTTAACCCCATTTTTTCTCTCATCATTTAAACACAGGAGTCAATTAAGTAGAACATTAAAAACTGATGAATCAAAGAGTAGCATAAAATAGCAATTAGAAATAATGAGTTCATGAAGTAAAGTGACAGGGAGAAGTCTTCAAATGACACTAGCAGAGCTAGTCGTTAATGAGAAGTGGCATTGAGGAATAGAAATGCCAAATATAGCAGTGGATATGATTGAGTATATATTGGATAGATTGACGCAGATGAAAGCACCTCCATAGTTTAAGAATTTTTCCAATGTTGTTTTGATATAATTAGAATAGAAAAAGATATTCTTAAAATTATGGTTCTCATGACCTCCAAGCAAGTTATCTGATATTTAGAAAGCAATTATTTGAGTGAGCGCTCCATCCCAATTTTAGATATGTCCAGTTTAAAAATGATGGTAGTTCATTTTGTTAAATAAAAATACTTTAAAAAAATAGGATGTACACAATATATCAGAAATTTCATCTGCCCTTCCACAATTTAGAGCAAGGATAAAATCTCTCATGTTATCAAATCATTAGTATGATATGACAGGAATGAAATGAGCATTTACTATGATTCCTGTATCCACCAGGCAAACATAGAACCAGTACAAGGTACATGTGTATATTTTATATATTTATTATGTGTACATACAGGGCTAGTTTCCTCTTTCAAAGGGAACATTCAGCTTTTTCGTCAGACCTTTCAATTGATTAGCTAAAGCTCACTCAGATTATGAAGATAATCTCCTTTACTTAAAGTTAACTGATTGTAAATGTTACTCACATTTACAAAGCACCTTCAGAGAAACACCTAGACTAGTATCTGATTAGCTGGATACTACATCTTAGCCATGTGGGCACATCATATTAACTAGTACAATCTTCAACTATTTCTCCCCTTCCAGAAGCATCTCTTTTTAATAAAGATAGATTTCCAGAAGAAAACCCCTTTGACAATCATTAAGTATTAACAATTAAGGCCGCCTCTAAGAATAGAGTCCTTGTAAAAACATAGACATCAAAAAAAATGGGGCACTTGGGTTCCCACATCCTGGCAATTGTAAATTGAGCTGTAAATAAACATTCTAGTGCAAATGTCTTTATGGTGTGACTTTTTTTCTTGGTAGATAGCTTTGCAGATAAATAAACTGTGGTGTATGTATACCACAGAGTGCTATGCAGCCATAAAGAAAGAGGAAGCCTTTACATTTTTTTGTATTAGCCTGAATGATTTGGAGGACATCCTTATAAGCAATGTATAACAAGAATGGAAAAGGAAGCATCCAATGTACTCAATACTTATATTAAAGTAGTAGAAGAACAACTACATGCCTGCACAAAAAAAACACAATTAAATTACAGGAGGAAGGAGGAGGTGGTGGGAAGAGGGAAAGGGGAGGGGGAGGAGGGGGGCTTGGTATGTTCTTCCCTAATGGGTACAATGTGGGGGTGTATGGTACACTTCCTGGGTGAAGGGCTCAACTACAACTTGGACTTTAGCTAACAAACACAAACAATGTAACCTAATTATTTCTACGCATATATTAATCTGAAATTTTAAAAAAATGGGAGCTTAATGTATACAAATGCATAGATAGATAGAAGAAATAAGTTCTAATCTTAGATGGAAGAGTAGGGCAACTGTATTTAACAATTTAGTTTACTTTTAAAATAGCTATAAGAAAGAGCTTGAAATGTACCTGACACATAGAAATAGTAACTGCTTAGGCAACGGCTACCGTAAATATCCTGATTTGAGATGGGACGACCACAGTGGTATTTGATTTCTCCAGATCACTTTTGCTTGTTTCAATCACATACAATTCAGCAATCACATATGATCCCTGTTATTAAAATGGATTTAAGTACATAACTATGATTAACCAGTCAATGTTCATGAATTCAAACCCTTCAACCATGTGGTAATTAAGTAACTCTAATTATGTAACTTCCTAAAATTACCATAAGTCATGATTTTGAGGGTGTAAACCTTTTTCATTGTTTTCCTTTGTCCTACGCAATGGTGAAAACCTAAGGAAAGTTATTTGAGGAGTAAATCTGGTTGGGTTTCTGCAGAAAAGTAAGTCAAACTACAAAATTATAGCTAAGATAAAGTAGTCTGATTACCAAATAAGTTGGAAAACTTGACAAATTGTAACAAAAGCAAGAATCACAGGCATAAATGGCCACTAATCTGTAAATAGCCAGTATTAATCATGCCCCTTATGAAAATGCATGGTCCAAAAACCGATACGTGACCTCTCATCTTTGGATACTAGATAGATACTAAAACATTGACTTTGTTTTTATGCTTTTGATCTAAACATTGATGGAATTTTCTGACATAATTGTTGATTATAGTTCTCATTTTCAGGAGATTTTAGCAGGTCATCATTCATCCTTATGGCTCTGTCTTCTTAACTTTGCCTTGTTTATCTTCCAATAAAATATTAATGAAAAAATTTTTTGATGTTTGATTACCTGACATTATGTGTTTGGCTCTCTATAGAGAGGGAAAACAATTTCATCACAGAAAATAATTTTTTAAAAAGTGAAGTATTGGTCTTACTATACAGTATTATTTTCTGAGATGTTAGTTTTCTTGCTACATAACTCTTTTCATTTATTTTTTTTTTTGAGATAGAGCCTCAAGCTGTCACCCTGGATAGAGTGCCGTGGCATCACAACTCACAGCAACCTCCAACTCCTGGGCTCAAGCGAGTCTCCTGCTTCCACCTCCCAAGTAGCTGGGATTACAGGTGCCTGCCACAACACCCGGACATTTTTTTTTTTTTTGGTTGCATCCGTCATTGTTGTCTGGTGGGCCCGGGCTTGATTCGAACCTGCCAGCTCAGGTGTACATGGCTGGCGCCTTAGCCCATTGAGCCACAGGCACCAAGCCATTGCTACAAAACTCTTTAACTGAACAATATATGCACATTGTAATAATGAGGGTTTTCCTTTTTATAACAGAACCATATTTCTTTTATGTCTAATGTGTGTCTTCTTCCCCTGTTCTGGAGCTACTGATACCTGTAATGTAATGGTAAAGATAAGATAAAGGAAATCTATCAGATTGCAACGCTCCTGCCTGTTATCCTAGCACTTTGTGGGGCTGAGGTGAAAAGATGGCTTGATGCCAGGAGTTTGAGGTCAGGCTAAACAAGAACAAGACCCCATCTCTACAAAAAATAGGAAAACAAGTCTGGCCTGGTGGTGCATGCATAAATGGGTTATATTTATAAAATATATAATAAATTAACATTCCATAACTAGTTACAAATTAAATAATAAATATGGTTTAATATGAAACAGTATTATATCATTAATAATTGACAATAAGTGATATGTAAATACTAACTTTAAGTAACAACATATTTCTGTAATTTGGATAGATACAACAAGTTACGTATTAATAACTAAGAAAGGTGTTAATGTGATTTTGTACAAATAGCCTTCTGAGAAAATTACAGGTCCAAAGAGAAAGAAAAACAATGCCAAGAAATTTATCTATGCACCTACATTTTCTTATCCTTTTTTCATGGAGCTGAAAATAGTAGCCTAAGTATAAGCAGTATAGAGTTTTGATATGCTTGTCTTCCCTTCCCCCAGGTTTATTAAGGTACAACTGACAAATAAAATATTATATGTATGCAATGTGTACAATGTGATATTTTAATATGCATATAGTAAATTTTGAAATGATTATTAGAATCAATGTGACATCATCTCACCTACTTACCATATTCTGTATGTGTGATGAGAACCCTTGAAATCTGCTCTCTGCAAATTTCAAGTATACAGTATGTTATTATCAGTCACGACGATGTTTCATTGCATGCTTGTCTTTTGGTACTCTTGTTACCATTAACTATGTTCTAGATCAATAAATAATATGATTATTTAAATATATTTTTGTATGATTGTCCTCGAGTTTAAATTAAATCAATGTATTTTAAAAAGTTAGTAAGTAAAACCTCTACATAATAGAGGAAAAATACTGCTCAGTCAGAGAGCAAAGAAAGTTAGTCTACGTTCTGCAGTTTGTGGTTTACAAGGTAGTGAAATTCCTTCCTTTGTTGCTGCTGAAGTCTTCCCAGGTGGCAGCACTGGCAGTTCTCCCGGAGAGTGTACACTTAACATATTAAAAAGCATCGCTTTCTAGGTTTGGATTAGGCTGACTGGAATGTGTGGAGTTTAAAAAATCCTGCAACCTTAAACTTTACATTTCAAAATACTTGTATATTTTAAAATAAAGCTGATAATTAACAGGTTTTGGAAAAAAAAAAAAAAAAAAAAAAACATCGCTTACCGTACCTTTCAAAATGCCCTTGGATACTCCTTGGCTGAGAAAAATTATTAAAATAATGAGGGTTTCTTATTTCCTAGAGAAGCTAAGCTGTTAATGGTACTTATGATACTTTCTTTCTGGCTGTTAAAAAAGGTTTTTTTGTTTTCTGTCCAATAACAGTCAGAGTGGTGGTCATTCTTCATTCTCAGACTACTTTCTGTACTTTAAAAACTGAGCAGTCTCCTTTGGCAACTCTTTCAGATCTTGGCCTCCTCTATTTAAATTAAAAGAAAATTTTAGAAAAAGGAAAAAGAAAGAAAGAGAAAACAATCTTTAAGACAGTTATAGTATCTTTCTTTTTCCTCACACAGACTGTCTTTGATGATCCTCAAATAGTAACTCAAAATATTAAAGTACTCAGCCCTCATTTCTGTTGTGTAACCTTTGTGCCAGCAGTTACTATAAAGAGCTGATGCCAGGAGAAACTGAACATCAGAACTACGTCCCCAGATTGCTCCAGCACTGCTCAGCAGTGACATCAGCCTTCCTTGTCAGTCAAGGAACATGGTGGGGGATGGAGCGGAGACGCCCAAGACAAAGAAAGTGGCTCATCTTCTTCCCTTTCACCCTTTAGGGACCATTTGTAACATATCTTCAGGTTCTGTTTATTCATCTGAAAAATGTTAAAAGCACTTATGAAGTTGACAATGGGTAAAGCAGATCTACATACAGAGACTGACTCAGTGACCATCAGCAGGATTCTTCGAAAACCTTTAACGTGAGGTATGAATATTTCTTAATGACATGGGAACACACATGTTATTGACTGGATGGGACACAAGGTTATAGTTTTCATTGTACTTTTTAGCTCTATCATTTCCTAGGACACAAGGTTATAGTTTTCATTGTATTTTGTAGCTCTATCATTTCCTAGGACATTTCCTTTCTGAATTGTCAAATCAGAAATTCCACAATCACAGCTTCAAGCTCTGTGTAGAAACTGAACTTCGGATGTACACATTTTGCCCGTACCTCTCATGTATATGGTAGCCGAAGAAAAAGAAGAGCTATAGACCTTTGCAGTAGAGATAAGGTATTAGATGAATGGGATATACATTGGGTAAATCGGATCAGATTGGATCAATCAGATCAGCAGTGTGTTCAGACCCATGTTGGGTGTCTAGTCAGGCCCCAGACCTCTTAGACCACTGAGGTCTGACCACTGACCTTACCACTTGGTCTGTTTATTCTAGTGTGGCAGATAATCATAGTTACTGTCAGTATGTATAGTGACAGAAAAAAGACTGTGAAGCATTGCCCTTATGTGCTTTTGTGTTGTATTTTTTCACATTATCAAAGTGAGCCAACAGAATTTCTTTCACAAGTTGATTTGGAAAAATGGTGTCAAGGTAAATGTCTGACTTCGGGGTTTGCAGTAAGCTCCTCCAGCTTAAACATCATTGCCACTTCACTGGAAAAGCCCTATTAAGACTTGATGCCAAATAATGGGCTGTGACATGCCAAGATCTATCTTTTAGATTGATGTCTTCAAATGTTAGAAAATACCACATGCATTTTAAGAAGTGCTAATGTAATATTACTTTTTCTTTTTCCCCCCTCAAATATAAGCAACAACCCACTCCTTACCTGGATTTTACTCTGGTAGTGAGGGTTGGCAAGAAGACCCTGGTAGCTGCTGATAGACCAGATTTAACCTCTTCCTAATGACTAGTTGACGCAACTTTACATTACAGATTTGTTCCCTACCAATGAGACCTCTTCCAAATGAGTTCTACCCTGTGTTATGTGGTGATCAAGTCTCCAATGGAACAGGATTCCTATTTCCTTGTAAGCAGATTATTTTATTTTCTTTCCCTCTACTTTGTCCCTATTAGTAAGTGAATAAATATCTTGGGGAAATCTACCTGTTGCACTGTTTGAGCTAATATTTCTGCTGTGGACTATTAGTTCAAAGCTATTAAAGAATAAGTAAAACGTACTCCACTGAAACTAATAGGCATTACCTAGTTACTATTATTGCCTAAAGGTACACACAGATATAATGTTCATTCTTCATTTTTAAATTTGATTAACATACAAAAAATTAAATGTTTTTAAGTGTCCACTTGGCTTTTATTAACAAATTATACTGAGAAGAAATTCTCAGTACAGATGACAGTTCATCATATTACAGGTGTGGCAGGTGGACAGTGAAGTTGAAAGTATCCATCAGTATTGTTGACGTTAACAAGCTCTATATTGCAAAAATGGTATTGTTTTACTTTACACTGGCCAGTTAAAAATTTCTCTATTTAGCAATCTGTCCCTAGATTATCTTGCTACAGAAGGATTTTACTGTATTCCTGGAAAACAGGGTTTCTTCTCCATTCAGGCTTCTGTAATAAAATTCAATAGACTGGATATCTTATAAAGAATATAAATTTATTTCACAGTCTTTTTTTTTTTTTTTTTTGAGACAGAGCCTCAAGCTGTCACCCTGGATAGAGTGCTATGGCATCACAGCTCACAGCAACCTCCAATTTCTGGGCTCAAGCGAGTCTCCTGCCTCTGCCTCCCAAGTAGCTGGGACTACAGGTGCCCACAACAA
>CAUYRH010040360.1:0-12017 GCA_963574655.1 Perodicticus potto | reverse complement strand
ACTGTTGGTGGGACTGCAAACAAATACAGTCCTGGAGTAAAGTGAACTTTTTTTTTTTTTTCGAGACAGAGCCTCAAGCTGTCGCCCTGGATAGAGTGCTGTGGCATCACAGCTTACAGCAACCTCCAATTCCTGGGCTCAAGCGAGTCTCCTGCCTCCGCCTCCCAAGTAGCTGGGACTTCAGGCATCTGCCACAACGCCCGGCCATTTTTTGGTTGCAGCCATTATTGTTGTTTGGCGGGCCCAGGCTGGATTCGAACCCGCCAGGTCAGGTGTACGTGGCTGGTGCCTTAGCCACCTGAGCCACAAAGTGAACTTTTAATACTATGGAAAGTAGTATGGGGAATCCTCAAAGAGTTGAAAGCAGACCTTCCATTTCATCCTGCAATCCTATTACTAGATACCTGCCCAGAAGAAAATAAATCATTTTATCACAAGGATATTTGCATTAGAATGTTTACTGCAGCTCAATTCACAGTTGCCAAGACATGGAAGCAACCCAAATGCTCATCAATTCATGAATGGATTAATAAACTGTGGTATATGTATGCCATGGAATACTATTCTTTATATCTTTAAAGATATCTGGATGGAGCTGAAACACATTCTTCTGGATAGAGAAGAAAGACATATCTGGATGGAGTTGAAACACATTCTTCTTAGTAAAGTATCACCTGAATGGAAATGCAAGCATCCCATGTACTTGATATGAATCTAATAGAGAAACAACTACATGCCCATATGAGAGAATACCACAAGTGAATTCAAGTGGGGGAGGGGAAGGAGAGGAGGGAGAAGGATTGGGGAGCTCTCACCTGGCGGACGCTTCGTGAGGGTGCACAGTACACGCTCAGGATGAAGGGCTCGACTGCCTCAACTACAACTTGAATTTTTACCTTAGAAACACAGACAATGTAACCAAATCATTCGTAACCTCCTATTAATCTGAATTTTTAAAAAAGAAGGATGGAGTTGGACTCTACATGTTGGTCAGACCCCAGGTGAGGGAAGTGGTCACTAACCTGCACATTGCTACCACTACCAGGAAGAGGCCTCCAGCCGTGTGTGAGCGTAACCCACCAAAAACTGAGAAGCGGAGGGCAAAACATTGTAACTCGGTTACCTAGTAACTCAATTATGCCCTTGTTTGGTCATGCATTTATTTATAATGTATGTTCTTCATTGGGTCATTTGTTGATGCTACTAACATTTATTAAAAGTTCACTTTGTTCCAGGAAAAAAAAAATTGGGTTATCTTACTGTCTAAAGTTTTATAGGAGGAGAAAGCTACCACCTCTTTCACAGTTTGGGGGAATAAAATCCCATACATAAGTTCCTTATGTAGGAGGGACACACCCCCCCATTCTTTCCCTTATTATTTGGAAATGGCCTGATTTGAGAGAGCAGCACAGCTACAGGTCAGGACCAGATCAGGCCAGTGGGGACCAAATGACCTCTCAAGAGGATAAAGATAAATTTCCTGCGTGAGGAGCTCCACCCAGCCGGTATCCAGTAAACATGGTGAAAATTGTTGTTTGTTTGTTTTTTTTTCTGAGACAGAGCCTCAAGCTGTCACCCTGGATAGAGTGCTGTGGCTTCACAGCTCACAGCAACCTCCAATTCCTGGGTTCAAGCGAGTCTCCTGCCTCTGCCTCCCAAGTAGATGGGACTACAGGCGCCTGCCACAACGCCCGGCCATTTTTTGGTTGCAGCCGTCATTTTTGTTTGGCAGGCCGGGCTGGATTTGAACCTGCCAGCTCAGGTGTACATGGCTGGTACCAAGCCGAAAATTAGTTTTAACAACACAATAGTTTAAACCTTCTAAAATGGGTCCAAGGGAAAATAATGGAGTAAAGAAATATCTATTCAAGAAAATTGACAAAAATTTGGCCACAAAGGCACATACCTGGGCACACATGCAGGGGATTCTCTGGGGTTTGAACTAAGGCAGTGCCCTCCCTCGCTGCTCCACCCCAGACTGGAGCAGCCACCCACACGTCTCCCTCCATGCTCTGCTCCCTGTCTGAGGCCTTCTTTCTGGGAAGAGTCAGATCTCAGCATTTGTCACCCTGCTTCCAGCTACCTATTGCTGAGACTAAGTCCCTAAGCACCAGGTGAATTCAGTCAAGGAGTAGGGGCGCCATTTCTCCTTCCTGGAACTGAGGCTCTGCCTTGGGCATGGAGCCCTGTCAGAAATTCCCCCCACTCAGGAGGCGGGGGTCCACGTCAGGAGAGGCAAGATGACAGGAACTCAGGCTGTTGCCCTCTTACTGCCAGGTATTTAGCTCCTAGAGTGGAGGTGTCACTAAGAGAGAAGTTTGCTGTTGTCCTCACACTCATCTTCATGGCCCCTGCTCAGAGATTTTGCCTGGAGGTAAAATTGAGATCTTGTCAATTGAGATCTCCTTCTCTGGGCAGGAGAAGGGCTGGGACAGTAGGGCTTAAAAGGATAACTCCTAATCTCTTCCCAAAGCAATTAACTTCATTTGCAACAAAGTATGGATAGTTCAAGCTTGCAGGTACTGTTAAGAATGGTGCAGGTTGTATGAAAAAATAAAAGTTCTAGAAGAGAGGGCGAGGAAAACACTTGATAATTTTGGCCTGGGAAAAGATTTTATGAGGAAGACCCCACTGGCAATTGCAGCAACACTAAAAATAAATAAATGGGATTGGAGCAAGCAAAAAAGCTTCTGCACAGCTAAGGGTACCACAGCTAAAGCAAATAGATGGCCTTCAGAATAGGATAAGATTTTTGCATGTTACAAGTCTAACAAAGGCCTGATAAATTAGAATCTACCGAGAACTCAAATTAATAAATAAGAAAAGATCAAACACCCCCATTTATAAGGGGGCAAGAGACTTAAACAGAAACTTCTCTAATGATGACAGGTGAATGACTGGCAGAAACATGAAAAATTGCCCATTGTCTTTAATCATCGGAGAAATGCAAATCAAAACCACTCTATGATATCACCTAACTCCAGTGAAATTAGCCCACATCAAAAAGTCCCAAATATGCAGAGGCTGGTGTGGATGGAGAAAAGGGAACACTTCTACATTGCTGGTGGGATTGTAAACTAGTACAACCTTTACAGAAAGAAGTATTGGAGAATTCTCAAAGAACTAAAAGTCGACCTTCCATCTGATTTGCAATTCCATTACTAGGTGTCTACCCTGAAGAACAAAAATCATTTTACTTTACGTTTACGACATTTGCACCAGAATGTTATTGCAGTTCAATTCCTAATTGCCAAGTGTGGGAGCAGCCCAAATCCCCATCAGCCCACGAACGGATTAACAAATTGTGGTATATGTATACCATGGAATACTGTGAAGCCATCAGAAAAGATGGAGATTTTACATCCTTCATGTTTGTCTGGATGGAGTTGAAACACATTCTTCTTAGTAAAGTATCTCAAGAATGGAAAAAAATATCTAATGTACTCAATACTGATATGAAACCAATATATAAACAACTATATGCCCACATAACCATAAAACACAAATACAGTTTAAAGGGAAGAGGGAGAGAGAGGAGGGGGAGGAGGGAGGGCAATTGACAAGATCTCAATTTGCATGAAGTAAGGGTGTAAGGCCTCTTGGGTGAAGGGCTCAACTACAACTTGAACTTTACCTTAGAAGTGAGAACAATGGCTCGGCACCTGTGGCTCAACGGGCTAAGGCGCCAGCCAAGTACACCTGAGCTGGAGGGTTCGAATCCAGCCTGGGCCCGCCAAACAACAATGACGGTTGCAACCAAAAAATGGCCAGGTGTTGTGGCGGGCACCTGTAGTCCCAGCTACTTGGGAGGCAGAGGCAGGAGACTCGCTCGAGCCCAGGAATTGGAGGTTGCTGTGAGCTGTGATGCCACAGCACTCTCTCCAGGGTGACAGCTTGAGGCTCTGTCTCAAAAAAAAAAAAAAAAGTGAGAACAATATAAAAATGTGTACCCTTGTATTAATTTGAAATGAAAACAAAATAATAAAAAAAAGAATGGTGCAGTTTGTGTAAAAGGATAGGAGAAGACTCACAAATGTAATAAGACACAGCCTGGACTGTGTGCTGGCTAGTTTGTAGGAGGGACTGAGGGACAGCACAGCCCCAAAGAGCCTTCCTGGGGTTAGAACAAATATCAGACGCTATTTCTTTTAAGCTACTCCTTCATTGGTTTAGTTTGAAGAGTAATTTATGCCCAGAGCATGATTGAAAAGGCAATATACAAATGACCAATAAACAATGAAAAGATGCTGGGCAGCATTAGTTATCAGGGAAATGAAAATAAAGACCACAGCAAGATATGACTTCACAGCCAGAAGGATGGCTATAATAAAATCAATCACAACAGGTAATGGAGAGGATGTGAAGAAGTTTGAGGCCTCCTACACTGCTAGTGGGAATATTAAAATGATTCATTGATGCATCCACTTTGGAAAATAGTGTGGAAGTTCCTCAATTAAACATAGAACCACCTTATGACCCAGCAATTCCACTCCTGAATACCCAAGAGAAATTAAAACACAAAAACTTGTACACGAATGTTCATAGCAGCACTATTCATAATAGCCACAAGGCGGGAACAGCCCAAATGTCCATCAGCTGACACATGGGAAAACAAAATGTGGCATATTCATACAATGGGATATTTTCAGACATAAAAAGGAATATAGTGCTGATTATGCCTCATCATGGGTGAAGCTTGAAAGCAAGCTAAGTGAAAAAACAGTCACAAAAAAATACTATGTAATTCCATTTATACGGAATGCCCAGAATAGGGAAATATATAGAGACAGAAAGTAAAATAATAGTTGCTAAGGACTGGGAGAGTGCATGGGGAAGTAGGAGGAGGACAGCCAAAGATACAGGGTTTCTTTCTCTTTTTCTTTTCCTATTTTAGACCTAGGATCTTATTCTACCGCCCAGGCTTAAGAGCAATGGCATGATCATAGCTCACTGCAGACTCCAACTCCTGGGTTCAGGCAATTCCTCCAGCCTCTCGAGTATCTAGGACTACAGGTGTACACCACCATGCCCAGGATTTTTTTTTTTTTTTTTTTTTTTTTTTTGTATAAATTACATCTTGCTATTCTTGCCAGGCTGATCGCAAACTCTTGGCCTAAAGGATCCTCCTGCCTTGGCCTCTCAAAGTACTAGGATTACAGATATGAACCAATGCATTCAGCCCAGGGTCTTTGTTTTTGTTTTTGTTTTGAGGTGATGAAAATGTTCTAAAGTTGGCTGTGGTGATGGTTTAATGAAAAGCCATTGAATTGTATGCTAAATGGATACCTTTTATGGTATGCGAATTATATCTTAAGAAAGCTGTTAAGAAGAAAGTCTCAAGTTGTTTCCATGAGTATACATATAGAATTGTCTCATTTTTTATAATAACTGTATATTCCCCAGGGCAGATATGCCATGATTTCACTTTAGCCATTACCCTAATCATGGACATTCATGTTATTCCTGATACTGCATTATTACTAACAATGACATAAGGAAAGTCTTTGCAATCCTTCCTTGTGTTCGTATGTAACTATTTTTGGTGGGCTATTTTCCTAGACCTTTTAGCCCATGGAAGACCAGAGTCAGAACACCCTGACTTAGGATTTTGTGGCATTATGGCAATCTTGATCAAGCCTTCTGTGGAAGATTGGTTGTCAACATTTACTCAGTTAATCATTCCTGTAGTCTTTAATTCATCTGGTTTATTAAGGATCAAGGTTGGCCAGGCCCTTGTCTTGATGCTGAGGATTTAGGCACCAGGAGCTCATCCTGGGGAAGGGTGGTGGGATGGGATGGGGACATTGAACAGGAAATTGCAATACTCTGTGAAGTACCAAAAGCATCCAGCCCAATTTCCTCAGGGTACTTTGCCCTCCAGAATGGCTGCCTAGCCAGGCTCACACAAAGTCCTTGACCACTACCAGGCCCTGCAGACATATACAGTCTTCCCATGTGTAGAAATTATAAGCATAATCATGGCAACATATGCTTAATAACATAAAAATACACACACACATGTAAATGGAAACCCCAGGGACACACAAAGTGCCCATCAGTAATAGAGTGGATGAACAATTGCACCATATTCATGTAGTGGAACAACAGGGAGCAGGGGGGATAAGCCACACTCAGCATAGACAAATCTCACAATGGTGAGTGAATTAAGCTAGTCACAAAAAAATTCGTAGTGTACTATTGTATGCTTTCTTTCATTTAAAATTCAAAAAACAGATACTATAGGCATCTTTAGTGCAGAGGAATGCTGTCTTAAAAAGGAGAAGTACAAATAACATCAGAAAATTAATGCCATAAACGTAGCATAGTGACCAACTTTGTGAGTGAGACAAAGTGAGAGAGAGAGAGAATGAGTGAGGGGGTGAGTGAGAGAGAGAGAATGTGTAAATGAGAGAGAGTGTAAATAAGAGAAAGAGCAAAGGGTGGAAACGGATGCCCCTGAGGACTAACTTTCACAGGGCTGACCAGCAGGTGCCACACACTATTAACAGCCCCATGGGTCCCCTGCTGAAAGGAGACACCTCTACCTCTGTCTCTGGAGGACAAGCTGAACTGCACAGCTGCAGCACAGTGCCACTGCTTCTTAGATGACGTCCTAACAGCCCCACAAAGGCGTCACCAAACAGGAGAGATGTCCCACCCCAAATCCCCAGCTTGCAAGTGGTAGATCTGAGACTCAGACCTGACTCCAAATTCCAGCCTCTTTCTGCCCCCCAAGTGGTATTCCAAAAGACTTCCCACCCCTAAGAGAGAAGGAAATTACCACCTATCTGGTGCTTTCCTCAGGTTCCCTGGATTTTCCTCTCTCTCTCTAGTCATCTTTAAATCCTCTTTCTGATTATCTCTGCATATCTTTTATTATTTGGACTGAGGAACTTTTTTTGCCCTAATTATAAGAAAATTTTTCTTTTGAGACAAGGTCTCTCTTTGTCACCCAGGCTGGAGAACAGGAGTGCAGTGATGTGATCGTAGCCCACTACAGCCTTAACCTCCCAGGCTCAAATGATTCACCTGCCTCACTTTCCCAAGTAATTGGGACTACAGGTGTGTGCCACTACATCTGGCTAATTTTTTTTTTTTTTCTTGTAAGGACATGGTATGACTGTGTTGCCCAGACTGGTCTCAAACATGGGGGCTTGTTATGGAGAGAGTGAAAAGGACCACAAAACAAATCAATTATAAGATGCCAATGGGAGTTTTTATTAAGACTGGCCAGCCGACTGCCTTCTTAAGTCAGAAGCGCAGTCCCGACCAGTTTGGAAACAGTTTTTATAGGGTTAACGATGCAGGCACAGAAGCAGCAAACAAGGGGCCAGATTTCACAACCGGTATGTTCAGAAGCAGATTTATGGCACTTGCGGTTACTGGTCAACTAGCTAAGCAAAAATATTTTTAAAACAATGGAGTCACTTGTCCTGTTTTTGCAAGGCCCCAGGGTGCCAGTGAGACTTCTCTTTTTCCCCAGTTCCACATCTTTGTCTCTTTGGTAGTGGGGAGGAGGTTATCAGCAACAAGGAGTTGTGGCCTCCATTCCTCACCCCTTCCTTGCCCCCATCTCAGGCTCAAGCAATCCTCCTGTGTCAGCCTCCCCAAGTACTGGGATTATGGGTATGAGCCACTACATCTGGACAATTATGCCCAATTTTAATATTGTTCCTGAAGATTTTCTGCTAAATCCAAAAAGATGAAAAAATCACTAATCAAATTGTATTACATGATACTGGGAAAACATCTGAGGCTGAAAGCCAGTCCTTCAAGATGGATCCTGTGTAGCCTAAATTTAAAGCAGAGCCTAGAGGTCACTAAGCACTCTGAGTTCACACAATAAACCCATACCTCTTTAAATTTGGGATTTTCAGAGCTCACTTGAGCCAACCAATCAGAGCTCACCTGCTTTGACCAATCGGAGCTTAGCTGTATCACCCAGTCAGAACTAAGTAAGTTTGCAATCTTCATTTGCATAAGAGAACCTGGCTGGAAACTTGGCAGCAACTTTTCCTATAAAACTTGAACCTTCCTTTTGTAGTGAAACCTTCATGTCCTTGGTTTGCATACTGTTCAGTGTAATAAGTCTCTGTCTTCCAGATTCTTTTCCAGGGAACTTTAATTTACAGTCTTGGTGTCATAAGTGGGATTGGTCCAGAACCAATCTGTTGATGCTGGCAAGGGGTCCCTTAAGCTCAGTTTTCTTCTCTGTGCTGCAAGCCTCAGCTAAGTCTTCTTGAATTTAGACTTCCCATGCTTTTGTTGAGGTCTCAGAAACTTTACTTCCCCTTAAGACCCCTCAATCTGAACACTGGAAGAGACTGTCCTTTTGGCTCCAGGCTTCAGAAGGGTCCTTCCCAGCTTGCTCTATCATCTGGACCTGCAGGGCCTAGGTTTAGAACAGGCCTTCCCAGTTGGTTCCTTGTACCCAGACCCCAGAGGGGACATTTCCCATTGGGTCCAATTTAAGGGGCCTTCCTAGTTGGACTTGGCCAATCTATAAGGTTTTATGGACACTTTTGCCAAGTCAGTGTAATGGGTAGCCCATGTTGTACGGTTTTCTCTGCTGGTTAGCGACCTTCTGGCACTTCAGCTGGCCTTATGAATAAGAATGATGGCCTTAATAGTTGTATTAGCCAAATGTCTGAATAAAAATTACCAAGGATAATCTTAAACTATGTTGGCAAATATGAGGCTCCTTCGAAATTCTAAACTTACTTATCTCTGTGCATAATTAGACAAAGAAAATCTGAACCTCCCAGAGTCGATAGAAAGCCTTTTTTTTCAATTAGTGCTTTGAAAATTCTAAACAGAATCAAGAAGCTACCACTGCTTGTCGTAGAGGACATAATTCCAAGTTGAGCAAGCACCTTAATGAAATAGAAAGAGATTAGCACTCACCAGACTGAAACTGAAGCTGTGAAAACGTCTTTGAAAGACCCTCCCATTAGCCCTCCTCACCAGCCGCTCTGCCTGTCTTCTGCGCCTTTCCACCACCTCTGCTATCCTTCATTCCTTCCTTCCTCCTTCACCTGAATGTTTTAAAAAGGTTTCTACATTTTCTTCAGGCTTATCTATGTGTTCTCTCATTTAGTCTTAGGATGAATTTCTGTGATTTTTGTGTTCCCTTGGCATCCATTTTTGATCTTCCTCTAAAAAATGCAGACGTCTTGGAGAAACATAAATTCTTTCTGTGCTTTGAGTTGTAAATTTGCTACCTTGTTTTCTCTAAGCTTTGGTAAGGTCTTTAGCCATTTGGGACAGATAAATATTAGCCTCATCCATTTATAGAGATGCTGAATCAAAGTGTCCTTTAAAATAGTGAATTTTACCTGACTCAGGTAAAATTTTTAAAAATTTTAAAATTAAAGCTGCAAGATCTTCATTTGCAATCTATCTGTATACAGATAAATGAGTACTCATAAATTAAGCAAATAAGCACAAATGATTTTCAAGTTCATGTGACTTAATAATCTTTCAGCAGATGGCATTAGCCTAATATTTCTGGTTTGCTGATAATAACTATGTCTTTTAGTTATCAGCAAAGTGGCCATGTATTTAACTTTAGTGTTCTTACTTACATGATACTTGCCTAGCATGCAAAAACAAACAGTTTGATAGAAAATTGTGCTTGAGATGGTGGCTAGATTCCTCAAGTGTTTCATGAAGTCTTTCAAATACCATTAAGAGTAAACAAATTGAATTAATGTAAATAGGATGCATTTGTAAATGAACTTTTGATAATGGTTATGTTTTGTAATATGTTTACTTGAAAATGTTTCTCAAATATCTTTAGTAACTATATCCTTAAAGTTTTGCTAAGCTAAATTAAGTGATGATGTCCATTGAATATCTACATCATTTCCAGATAAGAAGTAATGAGGAGACATTTTTTGCTGAATATGAGTTCAGGCTCATATACCTTTGGTTTCTTATTTTGAAAAAACAAGTTAATCAGATCTGTTGGTAAATATATCCTGTTCCACATTTTAAAAGTTAATCTGGGCTCGGTGCCTGTGGCTCAATGGGCTAAGGCACCAGCCACGTACACCTGAGCTGGCAGGTTCGAATCCAGCCCGGGCCCGCCAAACAACAATGGTGGCTGCAAACAAAAAATGGCCGGGCGTTGTGGCGGGCGCCTGTAGTCCCAGTTACTTGAGAGGCAGAGGCAGGAGACTCGCTTGAGCCCAGGAATTGGAGGTTGCTGTGAGCTGTGATGCCATGGCACTCTCTCCAGGGTGATAGCTTGAGGCTCTGTCTCAAAAAGAAAAAGTTAATCTGTTAGAAATCCTGTGTATCTAGAAATTGTAAAGGGTGTATTCATGGATTGTTGGTACATGATTGATGATTAAAAGTTGCTTACTCTCTAGGTTTTTCTAAAATATAGGATTGAGTTAACATTGAAATTAATATGTCTTATTAAACTACTAGAGATGGCCAGATGCAGTGGCTCACACCTGTAATCCTAGCACTCTGGGAGGCTGAGGCAGGTGGACTGCCTGAGCTCACATGTTCGAGACCAGCCTGAGCCAGAGCAAGACCCCCATCTCTGATAAAACAAAAACAGCCAGCTATTGAGGGGGGTGTCTGTAGTCCCTGCTACTCAGGAGGCTGAGGCAAGAGAATCGCTTGAGCCCAAGAGTTTGAGGTTGCTGTGAACTATGACACCATGGCACTCTACTGAGAGCAACAAACTCAGACTCTGTCTCAAAAAAAAACAAAACAATAAAATACTAGAGATGAGAAAGATACTTCTATATGTAAGTATATGAGAAGGGTAAGGTGTATTTTTGGTAATGAATGTTGAAAAGAAAAGAGAATGATTGCACTCTGGGAGGCTGAGGCAAGTAGATCACTTGAGCTCACGAGTTCAAGACCAGCCTAAGCAAGTGCAAAACCCCATCTCTAAAAAATAGCTGGGTGTTGTGGTAGGCACCTGTAGTCACAGCTACTTAGGAGGCTGAAACAAGGGGATCTCTTAAGCCCAAGAGTTTGAGGTTGCTGTGAGCTATGGTGCCATGGCACTCTACTGGGGGCAATAAAGTGAGACTCTGTCTCAAAAAAAAAGAAAGAAAGAAAATAGAATAATCTTGTATGAGAAAGAATCTTGTGTGGTAAATTTTTGTCCTAGAGTAAAATTACTGATTATTTTAGAAATAGGTAGGAATCACAGGACAAAGCAGAAAATCCAAAAACGTCATAAGTGGCCAATGTAAGTCATAATAAAGTTTGTAAAAAATTTATAAAGAAATTTTGGTTACAACTAGAAGGAAATTATTTATGGGTTTTTCTAAAGATTAAACTTTGATGTTAAAAACACAGATATAGAACTTAAAAATTCAGCCCTCTGTTTTAAAACAACAAGGTTTTCTTAAAATATAATTTGCTATTAGGAAAATTGCAGGAGATTTTGATTAATCCTGAAATATGTTTCTTTAATGGCTGAAAGGACAGCGTCATTAATAAACTAACAGAAAAAAAAATAAATCAACAGAAGAAAAAGAGGGGAGAGATCACAGCACCTAATTGCCCCTTTGTTTAATTAACCATTTGGGTTTAAATTGTTTCTTTGAAGAGTTTGTTTTCGCAGCACTTGAAAAGAATGATTCTTCCCCCACATCCACTGGACCCATATTCCAGGGAAATGGTAAGCCAGCCTCACAGAGAAGAGGAAAAAAAGGGAAAAACAAACACAGTCATTTCACATTTGCCTCTTACTCTCAGCTGGCAGCAATAACTATTCTTTTTCTTTCTCTTTATCCAGATAAGCACACACTCCAACCCCTTACCCCTGGGTGGCACTCCTTTTTTTTCCCTTTCATGCCAAGCCCTTTTCTCTCTCTGGTAGTTGGGGGAGGAATAACTTTTTTTTTTTTTTTTTTTTTTTTTGAGACAGAGCCTCAAGCTGTCACCCTGGATAGAGTGCTGTGGCATCACAGCTCACAGCAACCTCCAATTCCTGGGCTCAACCGAGTCTCTTGCCTCTGCCTCCCAAGTAGCTGGGACTACAGGCG
>CAUYRH010040355.1:0-21664 GCA_963574655.1 Perodicticus potto | reverse complement strand
CTCCGGCTGCCAGTCTGGACGGATGTCTGATTGTATGCTGGACGGATGTATGGTTGTTTGTTTGTTGGATGGATGGATGGATGGATGGATGGATGATGGATAAATGGATGGATGGATCATGGATGGATGGATAGATGGATGGCGGATGGATGGATAGATGATGGATGGATGGATGATGGACAGATGGATGGATGGATGATGGATGGATGGATGGCTGATGGATGAACGGATGGATGGATGGATAGATGATGGATGGACATATGGATGGATGGATGATGGATGGATGATAGATGGATGGATGGATGGATGGATGATGGATGGACGGATGGATGGATGGATGGATGGATGATGGATGGATGGATGGATGGATGATGGATCGATGGATGGATGGATCATGGATAAATGGATGGATGGATCATGGATGGATGGATAGATGGATGGCGGATGGATGAATAGATGATAGATGGATGATGGATGGATGGATGATGGACGGATGGATGGATGGATGGATGGACAGATGGACGGATGAATGGATGATGGATGGATGGATGGATGGATGATGGATGGATGGATGGATGGATGGCTGATGGATGGACGGATGGATGGATGGATAGATGATGGATGGAAAGATGGATGGATGGATGATGGATGGATGGATGATGGATGGATAATAGATGGATGGATGGATGGATGGATGGATGATGGATGGACGGATGGATGGATGGATGGATGATGGATGGACGGACAGACGGATGGATGGATGAATGGATGGATGGACGGATGGATGAATAATGGATGGATGGATGGATGATGGATGGATGGATGGATGGATGGATGATGGATGGATGGATGATGGACGGATGGATGGATGATGGATGGATGGATGGATGGATGGATGATGGATAAATGGATGGATGGATCATGGATGGATGGATGGATGGATGGATGGATGGTGGATGGATGGATAGATGATGGATGGATGGATGGATGGATGGATGGATGAATGATGGATGGGTGGGTCGATGGGTCTTTGGAAAGATACACTTAAAACAAAATGAGAAACTGGAAATCTGTTGGTTTGGTTCTCTTAGGAGCAGACCCACCCCACTGCCATTGTTTTCAGGATTGGGATCACCAAGACATTGGCCAACTAGGACAAAAAGAAGGGGAAGACAATCAAAAACTGATGGGAGAACCAACTACTACTGAAGATCAGCCTCGCTCCTCAAACTGGCCCATACCAGACCTACTGGCCATTAGGCACTAGATGAAACCTCAGCATCAACAGATCCTTCCCAATTCCATAACCCCACATGTTATTGCAGCCACAGATCCACACGGGGTGCTGAACCCACAGTGGGACCATGCTGGTCCACCCCACTGCTCAGACTGACATTGGTATAGCACTTTCTTAGATGCTGGGCTCTGTTCCAAGTCTTCCACTTATGTTACCTCCTTTAGCCTTCATGATTAACCTAGGAGGTGGGTGGTACTATTTTGGAAATGTTCCATTTTGCACAAGATAAAGCTGAAACACAGAAAAGTAAAGTAATTGCTCTAGACTTCACTCTTAGCAAGCATCGGGAAAGAGAATCCCACAGAAAGTCTGGCCCATAAACCTGGCTCTCCCTATTGTGTGTGCTGCTCCTGGGTCCCCAGTGAGGGTAGAGTGAAGACAGGGGACCGAGGCACCCCACAATACTCCACACCCAAGACCAGGGCCAGCTCAACTACAGCCAAGAATCACTGGGCAAATGTATTTTTCCAGCATGTTCATGTAAGCTACCTTCTCAAAAAGTCTTTTATAATGACCCCTCCAAATATATAATAGCAGATGGTGATCGGTGCAAATTTAGAAGAAAGCTTTCAGAAATGGAAATTTAACACTTTTCAGTGACAAGTATGACACATAAGCTTAAATGAAGTATATGATTTTTATAACTCGTGAATAATTTGAATGGCTAGAAACCACAGCATGGTACGAGATGAATTCTCAGACAATATTAAGGCATAAAGGGACTCCTTTCGGAAAGCCAAATAACTATGCCAATTAGCCCAGGCCCGGTGTAAAATACAAGAAAATGAACAATTGAGTGGTGTGGTCATCAGAAAGTAGAGCCAAGTCTATCTTAGTCCAGACCTCCTTTATTGGGTTAACAGATGAAGGCTTTTCAGCAGGAATTTCATCATGGTGCTGATAGTTTCTTAGGCTTGTGGTTTGCACTTTCTTAACTCTACAGGAGATTCTGTGGTTAAGGCAGAGCAGGAAGGCAGGAGTCAGGGGTCACAGGTGGAGGGAAAAGAATAAAGAGTACTAGTTTCATGTCGGAGTTGGGGCAGAGGGGAAATTCAAACAAATTCTTGGGATCCACGGAACACAGTTTGAAAACCACCAAAACCTACTAATATTCTCAGGGGAAGAAATCGGCTGAGCAAGGATTAGATAAGTCAACCTAGGTACTCAGGAAGTGATGTATTTACAAATCAAAGGAAAACTCATTTTTTAAAGTAAAGAAAGAAATGGAGGGGAAGCCATAAAAAATTAGGGTGCATTGGAATGTTGTACTATCCCCAAAGCACCAGTATTTAATAATTTAAGAATTAATTTTCTCACGTGCAGCGTAGCCAAGCTCTCATTTGTAACTGCTACCTACAACAAAAGTGTCTTGCTCCCTGGAGATGTCAGCCACAGGGGAACAGTGGTTCTGTTTTGTGTGCTTTCATTCAGGTTAGAATAGAACCCTGCTCCCACCTGAGACGTAATGATCTTGTGGCAGAGGAAAAAGAGCCAAGCCCAAACCACTCTGTGTCTCTTTAAGTTTCTCCTCACACTCCACTGGCCAAAGTAAGTCAAATGCTCACCCCTGATGTACGTAGGGCAGGGAAGTATAATCCTCACGTAAGGAAGCTCTGCAAGTCACACGGCTACGGACAGGGATGTAAAATCCTCTTACAAGGGAGGGCAGGAAAATAATATAATCTGCCAACTCACTATGCCCAATGTCTAACACGGTACCTTATACAAAATAGACGCTCAATAAATGCTTTGAATTTATATGTGAATGAATTTACGTTGACCATGATGTCACACTTCATATAAATAGATTCATATCTTCTGGTGCAGAGTTTTATCCCTTGGTTTGTTACATAGTAACTTTTTCTGTTTCTACTATAAATTTCTTACTAAGAATGAATCTCACAAGCATAATGTTAAGCAAAAGAAATCATATGCCAAAAGTTATTGACCAACAGGTGAGTAGATAAAGAAATTGTGTTGTGTCCAAACAATGGCATAGTCCTCAGCAATAAAAGGAATGAACACACAACAAGGGTGCATCTCAAAATAATTATGGGAGCACAAGACCAAAAAAAGAATACATTTTATTTGATTCCAGTTACATCAAATACTAGAAAATGCAGAGTAATGCAGAGTGGCAGAAAGCAGATCAGTAGTGGCCTGGGGAGAGAAGGGGTGGTGGCGTGGGGAGAGAGTAGATAAGAAAACTTGAGAGTGATGGATATGTTCATTATCTTGATTGCAGTGGTGGTTTCATGGGTATATTCATATGTCAAAACTCATCAAATTGTGCCCTCTGAATATGTGCAATGTATTATATGTCACCATGCCTGAAAAAAAGCTTTAAAAATAAGTTTTTTTTAAAGGGTATATGCCATATGATTGTGTTTTTATAAAGCTTCAGCAACAGGCAAAACTCACCTATTGGTGTTTGTCAAAGCAGTGGTTACTTTTAGAAGCAGTAACTGAAGGATTAAGGAAGGGTACAGGGGACATTACCTCTTGATCTGGGTGCTGGTTATACACATGTGTTCTATTTGTGAAGTTTCCCTGAGCTGTATGTTTTCATTTGACACATTTTTCTACATTCATGCAGCAATAAAATGTTTTTAATGTTTTTTTCTTATAAATATCTTAAAATATCAAAAACCACCCTCATGAATTATTTCCTTGTGATAGAAAAATAATAGTTGTGTGACTTGTGTTCATTTGTCTTCTACTTTAAGAAACTGAGGGCTGTGAGTGGATTTTTTTCCCTGCAGGTGTCCATGATGGAGGACGGAGCACGGGCTTGTTGGCTGTCAACACTGGTGTGAGCAGCAGCAGGGACCAGGAAAGGGACGCAGCAACGTGCTGACTGTGTCTCCTGGTATGTGCAAAATTCTGACGCTTCTGTTTCCTCTTCTTTTTTGTCTGATTACCGTCACCTGCACTCATATAGGGCATTGAGGAAGCCACATTTATGCACCAATGACACATGTCCACACGGAAAAAATTGAAAAAGCAGACAAGGTGTGCCATTACACTATTGTAGACAGCTGACCTAAAGACAAGAAATGAAAATTCCCAGACACTTTTATGAACCCATTATTTTTACCATTTAACATATTTTTTAAAAAAGAAAAGCCTATTCCAACTGATTGATTACTTTAATGAATAAATGTTCAGTCAATGATTTGTTGTTCAGAATAGATTAAATTTCCCTTGCTGGTAAGAATGGTCCTAAATTAAAATGAATGAAAGGTTTATCTTTTCCAACAATGTCTCTCTATCCTCCATCAAAAGAGATAGATAATCAATCTGAATTTCAAATGACTTTGATCTTTGTGTTTATTTTGTAAACTATTATGTGGTCCCCAGGAATGCCCCTGTGGAGCCAAAACAAATTACAGTGTCTCCAATTGTGTGCTCAAGTCGTTTTAAAGAAAATTTCTCAACATGTCATTGATTTGTTATAAAAACAACTGCTCTCTTTTCATAAGTAAACCTTTAAAATTCTCCATGAAACTCCATCTAATAAGAAAAAAAAAGAAAGAAGCGTAACTACATATGCCTATCATTTAAAATATGAAGAATATAAAAATAAAGAACTGAAAATATCTACTATCTTCCAGTCACTATGATATGGACTAGATAGATAAACAAAAACTGAATTTTGGCACGTGGAAGGGGTGCTGCTCTAGTAAAATCCCGGAATGTATGCCAGTAGCTTCATGATCCAGTGGTTGGTAGAAGTCCCAAGGACCCTGAGGAGACTATTAGCAGAATCTTGGTGGTGGCCTCTAGAAGGCTGTTGGTGATGGCTCAAAGCAAAGTGAAGAAATGTTGCCAGAATCTGGAGGAAAGGGATCCTTGTTATATAGCAGCAACAAGGTTAGTAACACTGTTGCCTGTGCATCCTAGTCTGTTTTGTGTTGCTTCAAAGCTGTAATCTCCAGTCACTGGCCATGGACCACCGCTGTTAAGAACTATACAGCAGGGCGGCACCTGTGGCTCAGTGAGTAGGCGCCGGCCCCATATACAGAGGGTAGTGGGTTCAAACAGGCCCCAGCCAAACTGCCACAAAAAAAAATAGCTGGGCGTTGTGGCAGGCACCTGTAGTCCCAGCTACTCGGGAGGCTGAGGTAAGAGAATCGCCTAAGCCCAGGAGTTGGAGGTTGCTGTGAGCTGTGACATCACTGCACTCTACCAAGGGCGACAAAGTGAAAATCTGTCTCTAAAAAAAAAAAGAACTATACAACAGAAGCTGAATGGCAGGGGAGTGAGCAAAGCTTTCATCTGTATTTACAGCCGTTCCCCACTGCCCACATCACCACTGGAGTTCCCCCTCCCGTCACAGCAGCAGCAGCATTAGATTCTCACAGGAACACAAACCCTATTGGAAACTGCATGAGCAAGGACTCTAAGTTGTGTGCTTCCTATGAGAATCTAATCCCTGATGATCTGAGGTGGAGCTGAGGTGGGCTCACTTATTCTGCATTATGGTGAGTTGTATAGTTATGTGTTTATATAATACAATATGAAAATAATAGAAATAAAGCATATAATCAATGCAAAGTGTTTGAACCGTCCTCCCCCACTCCTGTCCATGGAAAACTTGTCTTCCATGAAACTACTGCTTGGTGCCAGAAAGGTTGGGGACCACTGCTATAAAGGAATCACTAAGGCTGGGTACTTTATAAAGAAAGGAGGTGTATTTGGCTCACAGTTTTGTAGGCTGTACAAGCAGCATGGCCCTTGCATCTGCTGAGGGTCTCAGGCTACTTCCACTTGTGACAGAAGGTGAAGGAGAGCTGGGGGTGTGCTGAGATCAGAGAGAAGGAGGTAGAGAGAGGAAGGGGGAGAGGAGAAAAAGGGAGGGAAGGAGGGAAACGAAAGGGATACTCAGCAAAAGTGAACTAAAGCCTTTGAAACCCTCCAATTCTGTAGGTAGGAATCAGGCTGAGAAAACTACGCAGGTGTAAACAGGGACCACATAATACATTAAGAAACAGTATTTCAGAGGATGGAACCAAGAGCTACAGTGAATCAATCCCAGACATTAGGACTGAGCCCTTACGCAGAATAGGCAGCACCTGCTGAATTTCAGAATTGTGCACTTGAAACTTCTGCGTGCACCTCGACCATTGTTTTTAAATTAAAAAAAACAAGTTCTAGTGGTATTATTGATGTACAAAAGGTACACTACTTAAATTGTATAACCAGATATGTGGCAACTGTGAAATCTTCACCACAATCAAGATAACAAACGTATCTGTCACACAATGAGCTTTTGATGAGTCTCTGTCACAAAGGTGCTCTTTCCCATTACACTTACAAATGTCTCTTACGAAGGCCTTTCCTGAACCCACTCCCTAGCATAAACCTGTGTTATTTTCTTAACAGCCCTTATAGCTATTAAAATCATTTAAATTATTTACTGTGTGTTTATTCCCTATATCCAGAAGGCAAATCTACGTTCTATGTGGACAATTTCATCCTTTCAAGAATGAAATTAAATGAAAATATCAATTTGCCCTATTTCAGAGAACTTGAAAGCAACCTATTTGTGGATAGAGATGTTATAATGGATAATCAAGGTTTTGAGTCTTATATTATGGGAAAATGAAATCATTCCTTTCTCCCAACTCTTTTTCCCCCTAGATGATGGGGCTGTGAATGTACCTTAGCTAAGAAACTCATGAAGTCATTTCAAAGCTTGCCATGCATTTGAGAATTTATAGAGGCTCGGCGCCTATGGCTCAACGGGCTAAGACGCCAGCCACGTACACCTGAGCTGGCGGGTTCGAATCCAGCCTGGGCCCGCCAAACAACAATGACAGCTGCAACCAAAAAATGGCTGGGCGTTGTGGCGGGCGCCTGTAGTCCCAGCTACTTGGGAAGCGGAGGCAAGAGATTCGCTTGAGCCCAGGAATTGGAGGTTGCTGTGAGCTGTAATGCCACAGCACTCTCTCCAGGGTGACAGCTTGAGGCTCTGTCTCAAAAAAAAAAAAAAAAAAAAAAGAGAATTTATAGAGATAGGTCATAAAGAGATGTTTACTCAGTAATGAGCCTTTTGAAAAAAATTCCTGCAGAACTGAGGGAGAAAAAGTTGAATGCGTGGTGGAGGGGTATAAATAAATGAGCCAACACTTCTCTGTGTAACAGACAACTACATCGGGGTGTTAACAGGACAGTCAGGGAAATATTGCTCTTTTTATGGGTTGAAAATAGGGATCACTAATTCAAATGCCTCCAGGGGCCTGGTGAGAAAGAGAAATGGGCTGGTTCACAAGGATAAATGATGACTTGTTCAATGGCTTGGTTTTAGGGAATATTAAGGAGAAGACAAGGACTAGGTGGAACCAAAGGAAGAACATCTTCCCTGCAAAGGATACAGGAGCAATTCCATCCCCTGCATGCAGTCCCAAGCTGGAATGAAGGCTCTGTGTCACCAGATTTTCCTATTCCTCAAGAAAAGCCAGAAATCTGGACTTTTGTGTAAAAATCCCATGAATTTAAGGGTTGCCAACTAATTCCAGTTATTTAAACTGTATAGCCCAATACGAAGCTGGATGAACAAAGTACATTTACAGACTGAGTCAGACTTACTGGCTACAAAGTTTGTGATCTTCAGTTTCAATTACACGACTTTAACTAAAAGTTGAAGTTTATCCTAGGAATGGCTAAGTGTATTTGCTTTAATAGTTTCTTGCTGAACAAAATATAGAATAAAGGAAGATAGTGGCCACCCTACACTGGTGAGAATTGAACTCATTCATTTCTTCCTTGAACTACTCTATGACCTTAGCAATCCAAGGCCAAATGGACTGTCATCCAGAGCCCTTCTCCTGGAGGGGTGTTCTTAACAGAATAACTCACAGGAATGGAAAACACCATGTTCCCACTAATAAGTGAGAACTAAATAACAGGTATCCATGGGTACAAAGAGACATAAAGAACATTGGAAACTGTGAACTGGGGGGAATGGGTGGAGGGAGAAGGATAAAAACTTACCTATCAGATGCAATGAACACCATCCAGGTGACGGACACACTGAAAGCCCTGACCTCAGAATTGCACAGCGCATCCATGTAACAAAAACATTTGTACCTCGAAACAAAACAAAAACATTGCCCTCTGATATTTTGAAATTTAAAAAAGAATGTGAAAAAATTAAAAATAGTTAACAAACTGAGTAACTCAGACTGGGGGAAGCATAGCTGATTGGAAGAGAAGCATCAGTCCAAGTGGGTACAGAGGGAGGCTTTCTGAAAGGCTAATGGACAGCCAAATCACGGAAGTCAGCAAAAAGCTGCACCTTTGCAAAATTGTGTGAACCTGGGAACTGGGGGCAGAAGAAATGACATCAGGTTTGTGAATGACCTTGAGGACACCCCTCAGGACAAAGATAACTTCTGGATGGGGACCAGTACTTGAACTAAAAGACTTGAACTAAATTTTGTTTGGAACAACATTTTAGGTGTTTTTCTTCCGTTGTCATTCCCCATAGTTGCCTTGACCCTTCAGTAAGGCCTTGTGGTATGGAAGAATGAAAAGAAAGAGAAAAGCGGTGTGAGCCTGCTGCATCTTCATCCCTCCGTGGGAACTGTGGGGAGGGAGCAGTATTTATCCAGGAATTGTGTCTACAACTTGCAGATGCTAACCGGCAGAAAAATGAATGCTTGTCCGTGGCACGGCTAGTACTGGAGACGCAGATGGCCAGTGACCAAGAGGACAGCTTGGGGCTGCCTGGGAGGAGGGATCAAAATCTCTTTCAATTTATGCAAAGAAAATGGCCTTTAAGACAAGAAAGCTGACCCTTAAGTCACCTATAAGATAGAATTTCAAAGACTTCAAGTACCTTCCAATCCAGCAGTTTCCAAATTTATTTTTATCCGTAGCACCACTTTTCAAAAGAAACTTATTAATTGTTAAAATTGAGTGCTCAGTAATGGGATTTCCTTACATTATTCTCTCTATTTGTCTATATGTGTAAAATTTTCCATATTTTTAAAGAGAAATTACATTGAATTTTAATATATAAAACAGGTTGAATGTATATAGTTTTCAAACTGCCGAATATTCTTCCCATATTCTGCCAATTTGCTAAGAGTCATTTCCAAGGAATCTTGGCAGATGAGCTGCAATTGCTTAAATACTTACAATGACAAGGAGCAGACTAATTTAGAGGCAGTCAGAGCTGGATAGATCTGCTTATGAGAAAATAATGTCGGTATTGCTCCTTTATAACGTCAAGTGAGAATCAGACTATTTCTCTACCATGAAAGCATTTTTATCCTTTTCATTTTATCCAGTTAAAAAGAACCTTTTTAAACAATGCCAAATGACTGGCAATGTTTGGCATTCGGTATCACACTAACATATGCTACAAAGTCTGCTAGAGAGATGCTAAGGGCTGTGTTGCCATTCTCTGGGTTAAAAAGATGTGAGCCAAATATTTAAGTAAAATTAAGACACCTACAGGCAAAACCTGACAAAGTGTTGCACATTGTGCTACATAATAGATTGAGATTTTTTTTTTTAATATCACGGAACGCTCCATTTTCACCTACCTGTCAACTCCTCATCATTTGTTATTAATTTAACACCAGAGAGCCTGGAAAAAGCTGCAAGCTAGTGAGAGCACACAAATCAAGCACAGAGATGGCAAAAGCTCCTTGGAGGGGCTTGTTCACAAACTTTAAGGGAATTTGAAAAATGCCCCTCAATTTGGAGGGTGCTTGATATGTAATCAAGGTATAGAAATACAAGGATCAGCTGCCTGCTTTACATGCATAAACTGACAGCCTGGGGAACCAGGTCATCTGTGGGATTCCGAGCAGTGCTGCAGGAACACATCTCTCTCTTCCCGAATTTCTTTAGTGTCTCTGTCCTTAATTACATGGGACCCAGTCCCAGCAACACCTGTTTCTAAAACACATGTATCTGTGTGAATCTCAGCAGGGCCAATTGGAGGAGAAAATGTTTGCAGACTGATTTTCACATCAGTATTTCTCTACAAAGAATACCTTTGGGCCCTACAATGAAGAATTATATAAAGCATATTTGTCCCCTGTCGGCCAAAGCCCAGTCTCAGGTAAGCATCTTCATCCCAATATGTATTCAAGGGCCATCCTAATCTCAAAAAAGTTTTAAAGCAGGGTGGCGCCTGTGTCTCAGTGAGTAGGGCACTGGCTCCAAATATGGGAAGTGACCCCAGAATCTGACCCCCGCACCCCCCCCCAAAAAAAAACTGCAAAAAATGTTTTAAAGCAAAATTTTTCAACAATGTGATAAAGACCCTCCTTTAGTAAATTTCCTCATAAAATTCCATCTGCTTTAGTCAGTATCTATATTATGTACATTTTAGCATGTATATATAAACAAATGCTGTTGACCAAATATGTCCCGCTGTGCTAAAAGCAAAGGATAAACTTTAAAAGTTAGCACTGACCATGATGACAGCCACTGGCTAACTGTTCCCCAAACCATAACCATCAGGATCACGGCAGACAACAGAATCTGACTCATGTTGCAAGTGACTTTAGTATCTTGACTGAATACAGAGACATGGAAAGGACTAAGAATCGACGAGGGAATTTGAGGCACCTGGGGACTAGCAAGGCTAGAAAGCCATTACCAGCCCTGGGACCACACCTGCTCTTTGAGAACACAGCCCATTCTGTGGTCATTCCGTAGGGGGGAACTGTACTCCCTCTCCATCACTGGGTGATGTCAAGGCTGCTGATGCTCTTCATGCACCAAGAGGGCGTGAAAGAAAGTCTATTGCTCACACACAAGGCACTTCTGGGGAGAGAAGGGCAGGTGTAAGTTAGTTTGAAGCCATGAGATTCAAACTTCTTACCATGCCAAGAGCTCAGGAGCTAGGTGTGTGGTCCCCTTTCACAAAGTACCAGAAGTGTGGGGATGGGCAGGGCAAGGGTGCATGGAGGTCAAACATCTCAAACGGAGCCAAACTCTATGACACAGCCAAATACAGGAAGAGAGTAAGGTAGAAATACTCCAAACTCTAGCCCTCCAATCTCCTGTCTGAGCCTATCTGGAAGCCAGGAGGTAGGAGATTCCAGGTGATGTCCTTAAGATCATTCTCCTGTAGCACAGGGGGTTAGAACCAAAGAAAGCAGAGAATGGAACTGTAGGGCAGGCTCAGAATGACCAGCAGACAGATGGATCACATCCCTTCACCTCCTTTTAGCCAGGGTGGGGCTTCCTGAGTTTTGGACAATGGGATGAGGACAGACGTGATGAGCAGCATTTTCAGACCTGAGCCCATAACACTCGGCATGGCCCTCAATGTTTTCTCTCTTGTCTCATGTAAACTTTAGAGGACAAACATCCAGAGGGGGACTTTGAGGCCTTAGGGGATAGTGAAGCCATTAGGCTATAAGAACCCGGATTCTGGCTCAGCACCTGTAGCTCAGTGGCTAGGGTGCCAGCTACATACACCGGCGCTGGCGGGTTTGAACCTGGCCTGGGCCTGCTAAACAACAATGACAACTACAACAAAAAAAGAGCTGGGCGTTGTGGCGGGCGCCTGTAGTCCCAGCTACTTGGAAGCCTGAGGCAAGAGCATTGCTTAAGCCCAAGAGTTTGAGGTTGCTGTGAGCTGTTGACATCATAGCACTCTACCAAGGATGACATAGTGAGACTCCATCTCAAAACCAAAGAAGAAAAAGAACCTGTATTCTTAAATGATGTCATTCAGAGACCCACACTGAATGGCAGCACAACTGTGAAATAAACCACATGCTCCTTCTGAGAACTCCATGTTATAGAGACAACTGATACACACATGAATATTAGGAAGAAAGAAAAATCTAAACTGAGCTAAAATTTGCAGCCAATTTTAAGAGTAATTTTTTAAATGCCAAAAAGGGTTGTGAAATAATAGGTTACCTGCTTGGGACCAAAGTTATCAAACCTTTGTTTCCCATGCCTCGGCCCTATAATTCATGGCAGTGTTGTGGAAGCTGTGTAAAAAGGAGAAGAAAATAGCTTTGGACAGTGCCTGCCACTGATGGGTCAGCTGGGTCCCTTCAGCACAAGCGTATGGATTGCTGGTCCTGTGCCTGTGTCTAACTTTGGACCACTCTAAAGCCCACCCACTCTCAACATGATTCTGTCTCCGTAAGGTCTCACCCCTATGATTATTCATTTAATCTACGTTCACTCCATTCGTGACTGGATGCCTGCTTGGGGCCAGTGGTATCTCAAGTGACTGAGAGTCCAAGTAGAAGAGTCCAAAACATGAATAACTGAGCACAGAGAAGTGCAACACGTGCTTAGTGGGACATACACACGGGGTCAGCAGGACTCAGAAAGGGGGTGGCCAGCTTTGAAATGGACCAGGAAAGCCTTCAGAGAGAACATGCCCCCAGCAGAGTCAGAAAGGAAGTAGCCATATGGCCACATGTCCCTCCAAACAGCATGTCCCACTCTCCAGCAGAATAAGCCAGTGTGGGATCTGTGAGTGAATGCTGGCCCAGGCTCTCACCTGAAGACCTGCACCAAGGACACGCTTTGCCCTTGAGCCTTCCTCCAGACAGCTCAGAGATGATGTTCTGCTGTTAAAGCCCCTGTGACTATCTGCCACTGACCCCGGGGCTGTGGTTGAACCTGCACCAACAGCTCCTTTCTAACGCTTCTTTTGCTAGGCAGCTATCCTGAGGCCCTCAGCGGCTGGTGAGTAAGCTACCACTGTAGAGCGGTGACCCCTGCATGGCTCTCAGACCAACCTCCATCTAGTCTCAGATGAACAAACGTCCCCCAAGAAGAACTGGAACTCCCAATCGAGTCACCAGTGAGTGAGAGAATGTGGCTGCAGAGATCACATCAGGGATATTTCATTCTTCTATGGAACTTCTCTGACTATAATGCTCTGAAAATTTATTTTCTTGACCCTCCTTTGAGCCTCAATTTCCTCATCTACAAAATGGGGATAAAAGCACAAGTTTCAAAGGCCATTGTGAGGATTCATGAGTTAATACAGTTAATCAATTCATTAATTTTTATTTTTTCATTTTTTTACAGACAGAGTCTCTCTTTATTGCCCTCAGTAGAGTGCCGTGACGTAACAGCTCCCAGCAACCTCCAGCTTTTGGGCTTAGGCAATTCTCTTGCCTCAGCCTCCTGAGGAGCTGGAACTACAGACGTCCACCACAACCCCCCGCTGTTTTTTGAACTTCTGGTCTCAAGGGATCCTCTGGCCTCAGCTTCTCACATTGCTGGGATTACAGGCATGAGCCACCGCACTGGCCAGCCATTTTAACGTATCTTAGAACGGAGTCCAGCACACAGCAAAGGTCATCATCCAATGATTACTGGGAGGAGGAGGGGAAGGATGACGATGGTAATAAGATGGTAAATGGCCATTTCCTGAGCCAAAACACCTAGTTCAAGAGGTGAATAAGTGGGTGATTGGGAGATTGGTGAAAGGAAATGATTTTTCTTTTGGTAAACTGGTTGCTAATTCCCAATTAGTAGTTTTTGAGTTATCTTTATTCGCACTGGTCAACTCACCAGATAAGACTTTGTTTTTTGTTTTTTAATTTTTTGGTTTTTAATGTTTCCTTAAAGGCAGAACTCTATAATATCTTCACGGTCTGCACGCTAATTGTTTTGACCCATTGACCTGGATTTCGACATCATTGGGACCTTTGTGTGATCACTCATTGATTCAGCAAATTGATTGATCTGGTGCCCACCGTCTTCTAAGCCTAGTGCCGGGTGCTGATGCCTCAGCGATGAACAGGATGCAGTCTGTGTGCCCATCAAGCTTGCTAGCCAGGGACAGAGAGATGGGAGGACGGCAGTGTCAATGCAGTGTGTTCCTGTGGGGAACATTCCCAAGACGGCCACCAGAGCTCAGTGACTCAACACTGAGAGACGAAGGAGGTAGAATTCCTGGTGACCTTCCACAGATGGAAAGACCCAAAGGAAGAACATGGGGCTTGTGAGGAGACAGCAGCAGGGCTGGAGTGGAGAGCACCAGGCAGGGAGTTTCAAGACATAAATGTGGAGAAGCCAACAGAGGTCAGGTTATAAAAGGCCTCAATCACCAAGCTCAGGAGTCTGAGCTAAATTCTAAGTGCTACATGGAGCCACAGGCATGTTTTTGTCAGGGGAAATGACAAAACAGACTGGCAGCTAAGAAAGATCTCTCGACCCCCAGGGTGAAAGACAGATGGGCAGGGTGCAGAACAGGCATTAGAACCCCACGTAGGAGACCAGTGAAAAATTCCAAATGGCCCACGTGGAGACATGTGCTGAGGTATGAACAGTGGGGATAGGAGATGTGCCTGTAAGGGACAGCCCTCAAGGGGTCAACAGTGACCAGAAGGCAGTTTGGGCCCAGCCACAGATCCAGAGTAAAGACTTCCCGAGCAGGGGCAGCACAACAGGGAAAATTCTTTCTCGTGAGGATTGAATCTGTTCACTGGTGCCTGCAGAGAGGACATGAAGGAGAGGACAGGGTCAAGGATGGCACCTAGACCTCTGGTGTGGGCACCTGGCTGAATGTCAGGTGGTAAGATGGGGGTTCATGCAGAAGGAGCAGACCAGGGGAAGAGCAAAGGGGAGAAGATAATCATTCAGGTCAGACAGACTTTGAAATGCCTGAGAAACTTAAGAGGAACATATTAGTTAGCGTTCTCCAAAGAAACAGAACCAATAGAAGATGCAGATGTCTATCTATCTACATAAAATGAGATTTTTTTAAAGTAGGATATTGGCACACATGATTATGGAGGCTGAGAAGTCCAATGATCTGACATCTGCAAGCTGGAGACCCAGGAAAGCCTAAGAGCCAGGGAGCTAATGGTCTAGATTCCAATATGAGTTTGAAGACCAGGAGCACCAAGGGCAGGAGAAAACCAATGTTTCGGCTCAGCCATCAGCTGGACAGCAAATTCAACCTTCCTTAGTGTCTTTGTTCTATTTAGGTGCTCACAGATTGGATGAGGCCCACCCACATCCGTGGGAGTGATCTTTGTTCTGTCTACTAATTCAAATGCCAATCTTTCCCAGAACCATCCTCACAGCCACTCCCAAATGATGTTTAACCAGGTATCTGGGCACCCAAAGCCCAGTCAAGTTGACACACAAAATTAACCATCACAAGTAAAGATTGTTAAGTGTGGCTTTCAAAGACCCTCTGATCCAGCATCTTCCTACCCATCCTACTTGGTTACTACAGAGAATCACATTCTCTTCCACTTTACAGCCTCTGCACATACAATTCCCATCACTTTGGAGCTTTCCCCCAATGCTCCATCCTCCTCCCCTCTGCCCCCAGCCAACCTAACTATCTCTCTGGTATCCTTCCTGTCTCAAGTTGGACACCATGACCTCCTGGAAACCGTCTCTGACCTCTCTTAGGTTCAGATTAGGTGTCCTCTCTGCATTCTTATCATACTATCAATTCCTGGTCATTGCCTTATCACACAATCTGTGTTTTCTGGTGTCTTCCCCCAAGATACTCTGAATTTGATGGGGGCCTTGTTCATCAAGGGGTCCCCAGTGCTTAGTACAGTTCCTGGTAATGACTCAATAAGCATGTGGGATAAATGCAAGGTATAGTAGATATAAGAGGTCCCTATTACAGAGAAATAAAAGCACACAGAGCACCTGCACCACCTTATTTGTCTCACATTTACCTCTCATCCACACCTGAACTTAAAACCCTGTTATATTCTGAAATAGAAAGTTAGACTCTCCTAATACTGAAAATTTCCAGATGATGGCATTGCTAAGAGCAATCTCATACAGTAACAGTTTCTGGCATATGCAGCCCATTTTAACAGATGCCAGTATGACATACAGAAAGTTGTCATGCATGCTCCAGAAAGAAAAGCCATCCAGTTCATGTTCCATTCACCAAATTAATTTCATTTGACATTTAATTTATATCCTAAGGTACTGTGGATTTGAAACTTGACTATGATAACAGCAGATTAGAGAAGTATTCCATTTGACAAAATCAATTCATCAAGTTATTTTTATTATGAGTAAGGCTGTCTTGGATACAGAATCTCCAAGTCAAATATGTTTGCATATTTGCAGGTTATCTGCAAATATATTTATTGATTCTTTTAAATAAAATATAAGCTTTCTCCTATTTCTTATGTCTAATGTTGAGTGAGGTAGAGGATGCATCAGCTCACCAAATAGCAGGGAAAGGAGAGAATAGGAAGCCAGAACTCTGTGGGTTTGGGAACCAGAAAGCTAAGTTGAAATCCCACATGATCCATCTATCACACAAACTCTCAACCCTGGCTACATGTTAGATTCAGGTGGGGATTTTTCTTAAACCCCAATGCGTAGTCCCACCCTAGACAAAATGAATGAGAATCTTCAGTATGGCATAGCAGCTGCATTTTCTAATCCTCCCCCCAGGTAGTTAATGTACAGATCTATTAGCTATGTGAATTTGGGCATGTAATTTAATATCTTTGGAATAAAATGGAGTGTAGTAAACATCTGCTCCAGTCATGGCTGACCATCCACTTTTTTTTTTTTTTTTTTTGTTTGGGATTCATTGAGAGTACAAAGAATTAGGTTACACTGATGGCATTTGTTAGGTAAAGTCCCTCTTATAATTGTGTTCTACCCCCAAGAGGTGTACCATACACCATGACCCCCATCCCCCTCCCCTCTACCTGCTCCCTTCTTCCCCTGTCCCACCTTGTATTAGATCATCTACTGCCTTCCTATTAGAATAGAGTACATTGGATTCTTGCTTCTCCATTCTTGTGAAGCTTTACTAAGAAGATCGTGTTCCATCTCAATCCAGGTTAATACAAAAGATGTAAAGTCTTCATCTTTTTAAATGGCTGACTAGTGTTCCATGGTAGACATATACCACAGCTTGTTAATCCATTCCTAGGTTGGTGGGCATTTAGTTGTTTCCACATTTTGGTGATTGTAAACTGAGCTGCAATAAACAGTCTAGTGCAAATGTCCTTATGATAAAAGGATTTTTTTATTCTGGGTAATGCCTAGTAATGGGATTGCAGGATCACATGGGAGGCCTAATTTGAGTTCTTTGAGTATTCTGCATACTTTCTTCCAAAAAGGTTGTATTAGTTTGCAGTCCCACTAACAGTGTAAAAGTGTTCCCTTCTCTCCACGTCCACACCATGAACTGCAGCTTTGAGACTTTGGGATGTGGGCCATTCTCACTGGGGTTAGGTGATATCCCAGGGTGGTTTTGATTTGCACTTCTCCATCCATCCATTTTTTTTAATTTAACAGTTTATTAGTTGGAATAAGGATTTTAAAGAGATCTATACATTGCAATTGGTTGCTACTTCCCTTATAATCCTTTCAACTCATAATTCCACCTCCCTCTGCCTTTTCTTCTCTGCAATTTACTTGTTGAAAAAAAATAGATCTTTTGTCCTATAGTTTTTTGTGGTCTAGGTTTCGCTCATTGCATCTCCATGGTGTCATTTAACATGTCCCTCTTTTCCACTAGTACTTCAAAAAGGCTTGATCAAAAAATAAGTAAAATAAAAAGAGAGATTTGTTAGCTGGGTGTGGTGGCATGCCTGGAATCCCAGCTACTTGGAAAGCTGAGGTAGGAGGATTGACTTGAGCCCGTATGAGGTTGCGGTGAGCTATGACCATGTTGTGCCCCTGCTTTCACACCCAGGCAACAAAGCAAGAACTTGTGCCAAAAAAAAAAAAAAAAAAGGTTTGATTAAATCTATAAAAACTACTTACTTTGTGGGTGATGATGTGTATCTTTCTGAGAAGCACTTAATATCTGTTTGTCTCTTTTTATGATGTGAATAAGCTGTGGGTAATCAATGCCTGGATTCATTATTTCACTTGCAGATGCAAAATAATGATATTCTATTTTTCTGTCTTTATTTCTTAGCTATACTATTTCTGTAAAGGGGAATTTTTGGTATTTTGTTTCTGTGAGATACAGTTGGCAAGGAAAAATATGTTGGTTTCTTTATCTATTCCCTTTATGTTGAATCGTTCAAAATTATGATTTGGATCTCTAGTATCCTCCAAAGGTGACCAATGAGGGTTGTTTTGATTTTATCCTTATTTTTGTTTTTCAATGTCATTATGAATTCATATATTTAAAATAAACTCATTAAGCCAAGTATAGTGGCTCACACCTGTAATCCTAGCACTCTGGGAGGCAGAGGCAGGTGGAGTGCCTGAGCTCAGGAGTTTGAGACCAGTATGAGCAAGAGAAAGACCCTGTCTCTACTAAAAATAGAAAAAAAAACTAGCTGGGCATCACAGCGGGTACCTATAGTCCCAGCTACTTAGAAGTCTAAGGCAAGAGTATTGCTCATTTCCAGGAGTTTGAGGTTACTGTGAGCTATGATGCCATGGCATTCAACCCCAGGTGATAGAGTAAGACTCTGTCTAAAATAAAATAAAATAACTCATAATTGAAAATGTTTTAATCTATTGAAATTATTATTAGTAACTCCCAAATGATCTTATCATGTCCTGTGACACCCATCATTATTACTCTTAGATAACTCCTTTGCTTTCTACTGTGATAAGATGGCCCAGGTTCATCTCCTACCTAGAACATCTCTTCCTGGGTCTGGAATCGGCTAGTCTCCAAAGTGCTCTCTTTCCTGTTTGTAGGAGATAATATTTAAACCAGAATCTGTGCTCATTGCTACTGATTTCCCATAAAAATATACATAGCATGTTGATCCCAAAGTCAAATCCATAAAGAACAGTAGAGTTATGAAAGTCTAGTTTCTACTCTTGCTCCCTATATACTGTCCCCTCATTCATAGGCTTTTTTGTTTGTTTGTTTTTGTAAGATTTTTGGCCAAGCAAAGTGGGGCAATAGCCCCACTATAGTGTAGTCCTAGCTACTCAGAGGCTGAGTTGGGAGGAGTCCTTGAGCCTGGAAATTTATGTCTAGCCTGGGCAACATAGTGAGCCCCCTTCTCTAAAAAAGAAAAGAAAAGAAGAAAGAGACAGAAAAGGAAAGAAAGAAAGAAAAGAAAGGAGAGAGGAAAGAAAGAAAAGAAGGTAGGAAAGGAAAAAGGAAAGGAACAGAAAGAAAAGAAAAGGAAAGGGAAAAGAAAATGAAGGAGGAAAGAAGGAAGGAAAGAGGGATAGAAAGAAGGAAAGACGTTTTGGTACATAACTTGTTTTTAAAATAAAAATAAAAATGCGTATGTATTTGATATTTGTATCAGCAATTTTATTAGATGAATGGTAGCATGCCATAATCATTTTCTCTGCCTTGCTTTTTCTTCATTCTACAGCAATATATGGAGATGTTGGCATTTAGGAGAATTTCTATTTTGCTCTGAGGTAATCTTTAGAACAATACCTTTACATAATAACCTTAATCCTCTCTTCTTTTTGAATACTACCTATCAGTTACCGATTATGGACAATAATGGAATTAACTAGTAATCTTTCTCCTTCCCTCCTGCTCCTTCAGCACTTAATTTGAAATTATAGCTTTATTCTTTCTAATTACTACTAGTAAGGCAATCAGCAAGCTTGTTCAAATTTTCATATGCTCTTCCTCTCATATCCCAATTTTTGATAGTTATACAGTTTCAAGTTTTTAAAATTTAATCAATCGATTTATTTATAGAGAGAGGATCTCAGTCTGTAGCCCGGGCTGGAATGCAATGCCATGATCATCACTCACTGACACCTCCAACTCTATGGCTCAAGCCATCGTCCAGCATCAGTCTCTGGAGTAGCTGGGACTACAGGCACGTGCCACCAGGCCAGGCTCATGTTTTGAATTACATGTCAAACACAGGGTCTGACTATGTTACCCAGACTGGTCTCAAACTCATGGTCTCAAGCAATCTTCCCACTCAGCCTCCCAAAGTGCTGGGATTACAGTTGTGAGCCACTGCAACTGGCTAGTTAGTTTCCACTGTGCAGAATAAATAACCATTGCATAATATACACCCTCTATGTGTCAATCATTTAGTGATGGTACTAGAGATAAATATACAATCAATGCCTCTCCAGTGAAGAAGTCAAAACTCAATTTCCCGGCTTACCTTACAGTTAGGACACAATCAAGTGATTAGGTTCTACTGATCAGGCACATACCATAAGGGATTTTGATTCAGAAGTGAGCAATGTTAGGGAACAGGCTGGGAGATGTGATGGTCAGCTTCCAGATGCAGTGCTGGCAGCAGGGAGCAGTTTCCTAGTGATTGGAAGGTGATGCTCCTGATGAAGAGGAGCTATGGGTGTTTGTAGCAACATCAGTTACAGAAAAGGCCAAGAACTTCTGTTGCTCATGCTTTGCAGAAGTGACATCAGCAGTAGGGGTTTTCTAAGTCTGCCAATATGCAGTTTGGTTTTAGATAATGTTATGGAATCAGCTTTGAGACCGTTCTCCAGACTTTCTAAAACCATTGTGAACTTGTTAATAACTTATAATATATTCTTCCTCTGCTTAAATTAATCAAAGTAGATATTGTCATTTGCATCCAAAAGCCCTGATTGATACTAGAACTACACATTTCCAATTATTGTGAAGACTGAATGATGTAGCTGACACATATGCACCTAACAGACAATAGTGTTTAAGACAGGGGTCCTCAAACTTTTTAAACTAGGGGCCAGTTCACTGTCCCTCAGACCATTGGCGGGCCGGACTATAGTTTAAAAAAAAAAACTATGAACAAATTCCTATGCACACTGCACATATATTATTTTGAAGTAAAAGAACAAAATGGGAACAAATACAATATTTGAAATGAAGAACAAATAAAGTTAAATCAACAAACTTACCAGTATTTCAATGGGAACTATGGGCATGCTTTTGGCTAATGAGATGGTCAATGTCCAATTCCATATTTGTCACTGCTAGTCGTAACAAGTGATGCAAGTGTGCATCAGTTAGTCTAGATTTGGTTGGAGATTTCAGATGTTTCATTCTGGAAAAAGTCTGTTCACAGACATAAGTGCTGCCAAAGATGGTTGCCATTTTGAATGCATGGTTTCCAAGATTAGGATATGTCTCAGAGGGGAGAGATGCATAGAAATTAGGAAGGCTGCTTGACTTGAATGCATCTTTCAGAGAGTCACAATTCTGCAGTTCAGCCAGTTCCATTTGGTAAATTGTATCCATACTTTTTTTTTTTTTATTTCAAGATACTTTATTTTTAAAACAGGTCACAACACTAAGCTTTTGGCCCATTCTGCCACTGTACAAGCTACAAGTGCTTGCTGAGCAGCGGAGGGGTGCTCTTTTATAGCATGTCTAAAAAGTGAATAAAAATCCATATAAAACAAATATTCAAATAGTTTCCATAGGAACACAGATAAGTGTGACCCCATCTCCTAATCTTACATATTGCTGCATCTGTGCCAACCCTACTCTTACAAAGA
>CAUYRH010040350.1:0-33193 GCA_963574655.1 Perodicticus potto | reverse complement strand
TAACCTGGATGGAGGTGGAACATATTATTCTTAGTGAAACATCACAGGAATGGAGAAGCATGAATCCTATGTATTCAACATTGATTGTCAATTAATGACAATCAATGACACAGTGGGGCATGGGAGAAGGAGAGAGCAGACAGAGAAGGAGGGAGGGGGCGAGGGAAAGAAAACCAAAAAAAATGAAAATAGTGACTAACTTTCATATAAATTGGATTCAATTTTGACCAAAGTACATTACTTAAATATTAATTTTTTAATTCAACTTGTCAATATGTTGTTTAGGATATTGCATCCTCATCTTTAAGTGAAACATGTTTGTAATTTCCCTTTATAACAATATATTTTCTCCAATTTCAATATCAGGTGTATCCAGGTCAAGTAGAATGATATTGAAATATTTCTTCTTTTTTTATTGTTTATAAGATTTCTGGAATTGCTTGTTTTGTAAAATCATTGTGGTCTATGAGTTTATGATAGTTTGAACTTTGTTATTTAATTTAATTCATTGCTTAATTACTGTTTTATTATGAATGATTATACTGTGGTAAATATGTTAGCATAGCAGTATTACCAGATAGTTTTTTGTTTGTTGGGAGGTTGGTCTTTGGGGGGGCAGAGTTAGTACTTTGCATGAAATATCTTATTTTATAACAGTGAAATTGCTTTCTCTTTTGTCTTGTGATTTTTTTGAGGTGAAATTTAAGTTTTTGTATGTGTAGTACTATTATACCTATCTTGAGTGTCTTGCTTGTACTGCATCACATTATACCTTTGTTTAATTCTTAATAAACTGTTCACTTGTTAAAAAAAATGAAACTCAATTTATTTCAGATTCTGAATCTTTGAACCTATAAAATAGTTAAAAACACATCAATTACATGTTTATATTGAGAATCTAGTAGAATGATACCTGGAGTAGATATTGGTATGCTGGATAAAGAAGAAATAGTAACTGAGAAACCTGATTTTTCAGTCTACTTCTATCAGTAACTATCCTTGTGGCTAGGGGAGGACACTTGTACTTTCAAGATACCATTTTCCTAATTAATCTAAGCTCATGTATGGCTGTGACATTTAATTTTCCTATATGTCTATAAATATTATACAAAAAAAGCAGGTAAAAAATGCTTTTCCATTTACAGACACACACACACACTCAACCTCCTTATGTTAGCTAAACTCACCTCATGTCAATTATTAGCTCTGCCAACTTACCCCAATTTAAATAACAGTACACAAACAGTGCTTACTTGCTTAATTATTTATATATCACACTCAGAGGGCACATTATGATGAATCCATTATGGATACAGAATAGACAGAATGAATGTATTATGGATCCTGTCCCTGACAGTCATAATTTCTGGGGCATATCTGCATTACTCTGGCAGGGCATCAAGTAATAGTCAAATGTTCAAAATAAGTAAAAAATTAGTATTAATATAAAAAAAGAAAGTGATGACTTTCACTGTAGTTTAATGTGGATATTAATTTCATCATGACAAAGAGGATTGTGGCAATTCTCTTTTTGTTATTAATGTCAAGATAATATCCAGAAAAAAGTGACCAGAAAGGGGAAAGCATTGTGAATTACTGGCAATAGTGGAAAGTTTAAAATAGTTAGAAAATTTAGCCTGGCTTAGAAAGTCCTTAGGGGGTGGCACCTGTAGCTCAGAGGAATAGGGCACTGGCCCCACATACCAGAGGTGGTGGGTTCAAACCTGGCTCCAGCTAAAAACTGCCAAAAAAAAAAAAAAAAAGTCTTGGGGGACCTGATGTGTATCTGTTAGTAACTAAAGTGATGCCATTTAAATTTGTGTGGTAAACTGAGACAAGAAGGTGGATGTTTGGTTAATTCAATTTAAGTTTCATGGAAGTAGAGTTTTATTCAATATGAAGAAAATCCTGTAATAATTTGGACAGTCTAATAGATGCAGTTTTATTGTAAGAGATACCATTTTTCACAATGGCACTTGTTTGAGCAGAGGTCATAGTAGACAAATTCAAATTGCTTGCCAGACAGGTAATATCAATAGTCAAAGTGGGTCAGTTGAAGCAAAAGAGCAATGTATGGTCCCATTAATAGTTACACATATGATTTCAGGAAATCAGAACTTTTATGTCAATTGCTTTATGTGGTGGCTCTATCTATCTATCTATCTGTCTGTCTGTCTGTCTGTCTATCTATCTTATATTTAGAAACTCTGTGGAGTAAATATGATCCATCTGGTTTCACTGGAAACTGATTTTCTAGTTTGATCTTTGAATCTATTCTGATCCAAAGTAGCCAGGCCATCTGTAGGCTAATCACAGATAGGGGTGTATGGGAGGCAGAAGCACAAGATTGGAGTATTAGGTCACCAAACTTAAGTAATGATTAGAACTCGCAATTAATTTATGACATAAAGTCACTTGATGCACTAATTTATGCATACACATAGTAGGTAGGGACAAGAGTCACCTCTCCCGGCAACATCTATGTGAGAAACAACACGAGGCCATGGACATTTACCCAGTCAAAACTCCCAAGTGATCTATGCAAGGACAGAATGGAGGGAAGAATTTTCCAGATTTTCTAGATATGATTACTGCTTTAGGAAATGAAGGCCAGGGACTCACTGGTCACCAATTGGGATTGGTCTAACTGAAGGATCATGTGCTTGTGTTTTCCTAATTTCTTCATTCTTGTAGACTACTTTACTACTTACAATTCTTTACTCCCTAAATTAAATGGCACTTGCTATTGGGAGCACAGTGCCTTCTCCAAAATCCCCTTCCAACTTCAGGGCTAATTTTCTTACCACCTCTTTTGCTCTGGAACTTCTTCCTTTCACTCATGTCTCACATCCAGTGGCTGTTGCATCCCTCTGTCCTGTGTCAATTCAAACAGGATCACAGTGGGGAACTGTCAGGATAGGTGCTGTCTAAAGGCAGGATGGAGCTGGTTTAGCTGCTACTTTGTGCCAGCCATTGTTTCAAGCAGCCATGCAGACTTTTTCTTTTCTCATTGTATTATAAATGAGGCAGTCAGTTATATTGGATTTTTTCATGGAGCGTTGGAAGAAGCAGAGGGAGGGTATATCCTAGAATAGCTAGTAGCTTATAATTGAATATTAGAGCTCCCTCAGCAAAAAATGTTCACCAGCTCACCAATGGATTGCTTTGTGTTCTATGCTTCTAAAATCCCCTTCTCAGTTCCTCTTCTTTAACAACTACATTCAGTTTTTCAATGCTTCTTAAGCTCAACTCCTCACTGCCCTTCCTTAAACTCCTTGCTTATCCAAAACCTCACTAAATTACTTGATTAAACAAAGGTTTTTATACCCCAAGTATAGACTTTTAATCAGGCATAACGCTGTCAGAATCTTTGTAATGACTATCTTTCTTTTCATAGGATCCTGTCTTGGGTCTGACCTCCTCTGGAACCCTCTATGTAAGTGAAATGTGAGGTCGTGCATTGGTTTATCTTTTGCCTTACTGTGAATTAAAGTGTTCCTCCTAGAAGGTAGGAAAATAAAACGTTTGTTGCTTTTTCTCTAAATTGTGTTTTATTTTCCCAATGAGACAGACATCATATGTAAGTCTATTTCACAACTACTTTGATGCAGACAGGAACTTCTGATGTCTGAAGTCTGCTGAAAGTGGCTGGATTACAATAAGCTTGGAAAGACTGGATACTGGGGAGGTGTTTAGAGCTCATAGGAGATCCAAAGGGAAAACCCCAGAAGCAGACATCATGGCAAGAGGAAAATGGGGAAAGAGAATGTAGACTTTTGGTCCAGGAGAACAAGTTACCAAAATTGGTGGAGATTAGAGAAAGCCTCTTTTTCTCCCCTTGTTCTGATTTTAGCCCAAAGAAGGTCAACTTTTTAATGCTTTTTCTCTTTTATCCTTTTTTCCTCAGTTACATCTGACTCACATCTAATTCATGCATTTATTCAAACTACATGTTTGGGAGAGGCAAAACTACTGATCTCTAGTTTTCAGCCGGAGCTCTTTAACAAAACAATTAACAAGAGAAAAACAGTAGAATATATCACATAGGGAAATACTCAAGGAAAAGTAACTCAAAGTGATGACTTAGAACTCTGGTTTATATAGGATCTACAGCAAAGGTGCTATGTGTACAGAAATAACAGGGCAAGGGAAATGGTTTTTAGATTCCCAAGGGTGGCAAGCTGTGGGAAGGGAACTATATGGGAGAAAAGTAATTGATTAAGATTTTTTTGAACTTTTCAAGTGCTGTCTCTGGGTTAATAAGAGTTAGAGTCATCTTCACCAAAAAGGGAATTATATCCTGCTTTTAGGTAGGAAATAGGGAAGGTAGAGAGAGCTTTTCCTGCATTTGCTGCTTCTTAATCACCTTTCGTTCAAAATAATTTTTATGTGTATATCAAAGGGGCGTATTTGGGGTGATATATTTTGGTTTCCTTTAAGGTCTCCAAATCATAGCAAGTTCCTTTTTTGGCTTGACTCTTGCTATTAGACTTTTCTGAACTCAAATACAATGAGCTTTCTTCTTTGCTCCTAACCATCTAGCTCATTCATTGTCTGAGTATGGTTCTTAGAAGTAATAGCTGTATCACCTGGAATCTTGTAACAAATGCAAATACTCTGAGGTGGGCCTCAGAGCTAATAAATCAGAAACTGTGGGAATGGGGCCCAGAAATCTGTGTTGTAACAAGTTCTTCAACTGATTCTAATGAATGATATATTTAAGAGATCAAGCCTAGCCTTCAGTTAGCCTAGCCAGACCTCTGTAGTCTTTAATTAAGTTGTTCAGTTTGAAATTTGCTTTATGGAGTTGGCCGGTCTCAATACATGTGGAAGCTAGAATTTCTCCTCAGATTCGTGCCTGGGTTTTCAATCCAGTTTACTGGAAAGATCTGTACTGAACTATAAAGTAAGTGCTATGCTTCATTTTCTCACCTTTTCCTATGTCTACTCTCAGATTTTGAAGAATAGTCCTAAAATTTGGGCACCAAATTCCATTCCAAACCTCCTCAAACCTTATATCTTGGCTGAATGTTGTAACCACTTAAAAGGGAACTTAGATGTGGAAGGAGAATAAAAAATAAATGTAATAAGGATAAGAATAAAAAAAGTAAAAAGGTATTAAGAATAAGAAATAAAAGCAATAAGTTGATTGTTTGCACTTAAAGGAGTGGAGAGTGTTGAGTCCTGAAAGATCAGTCTTTGTTTACTCAGCAGCTGCTTGTCCAAGAAAACATGAGTAGGACACAATTACTGCAAAATGGAAAGCCAGAAGATTATATAGACATTTTTGCATCAGAGCAGACATTTTAGTCTAAGACCAGGGAGTGTGTGTTTATAAAGAGTATCTCTTATTAGAGTGTTTGACTCAGAGCTTTATTGGAAGCAGTTTAATGCAAACACTGTGGCTCAGAATATCATGAGAAACATGAAAGATGCTGGTACACAAGACCATTCTAGCTGCAGATTTCTCTCACTTCCTCTTCAAGCAGAGAAAGGGAGTAAGACTGTGGATGAGGCTCCAGTCATGTGGTTTCAGTGGGACCCATCATCTTAATGTAACACAAGTTCTTTACTTGAACACTCTTGATTGATCCTGGGATGAAAACACGACACCCTGGGGGAAAATTCTGATATTTTTCAAGGCCTTAGGACTAATTCAATAATATCTTATGGCATGGGTTAAGGAAGTGGTTCTCAAATTTTAGCGAGCATCAGCAGCATATAAAGGGCTGATTAAGTAGATTTCTCAGCTCCACTCCCAGAGTTTCTGATTTTAGTTGGTGTAGAGTTGGACACATATATTTCCAACTCTAACAAATTCCCAGGTGATGCTGATGCTGCCAGTCAAGGAAATATACTTTGAGAATCATTGGTTTACAAAACAGGCTTTATTAGGCAAAGGAGAATATTACAAGGTCAAGATTAGCTAAGAAGGCCTAGTCTTCTTCCAGTTGTTATCCCATAGAGACACTTACCAGGGCCAGAACATACTGCTGGTGAAGCAGTGTGGAATTATCTATATATTAGTAGAGGGATCTCATGCTTTCTGGAGCCCCCTTTATAGAGAAATGATGAGATCAACCATCAGTGATGGATAACACGTATATTTTGGTGCCAGGCAATCTTGGTTTGGGTGCCAGCCCTTTCTATCAGCCAAATTCTTGGGTACCATAGCCTATCCCAGGTGACATGTATAATTAACCATTTCATTAAGGCTAATTTTAAATTTAATTTTGAGTTTCCTAGTAACCAAGGAAAAAAGAGAAGCATATATTTATTTATGTGCTTTTATTAAGAAAGATAATTTCCTTAGTAGAGACACCCTATTTTTCCCCCTACATGTTAAATTCTAACATATGGCATAGTTTTTCATATATGATATTATGTGTGGATCATGACCTATATTATAGGTAAGATTTTTAGGAATTGTTTTTTTATAATCAACAGAGAAGCAGTTTTTGTATGGCTATTTCTGGTAGAGACTCTATAAAATTAATGAAGATTCTTTTTCCCAGGAGCATTAATTGGTGATTGGCTCTTGGGTACATTTCTATCTCCCAAACCCCTCTCATGAATTGGAGAAAATTTATAAATATGTAACTACTTTTATTTCTTCAGGGCTTGACTAAATCAACTTTTTAGATATCTTTGAATTTGGAATCATGCCAATTCCTGCATCCAATCTGTCACCAAATCCTGTCATTTCTGACTTCAATATTCTTTAAAAACTGTGCATTCCACTTCCTCCTGTTGCCAATGCCTTAGTTTGATCTGTCATTATTTCATCGGAAACATTGGCAATAGCTTCTAAACTTGTCTCTGCTCCTGTTATGGTCACTTCAACTGTCATCATATACAGCCACCAGATGACCTTTTCCAGGACTACTATTATGCTACTTCTTTGTTTAATGATTATCTCTGATGTCCTAATGTGGAAAATGCTAAGTTTCCATGTCACTCTTTTGCATGCCCCTTAACTTTTGACCATACCAAATTATTTATCATATTTAGAAAATGCCATTACTTCAGACATTTCTACCTCTGCAGACTGCTGCTTTCTCTGCTCAGAGTGCTCTCCTCCTAATTAGGTTAGAAAAAATCCCACTCATCCTTTAAAATAACTTAAAGGCCACCTCCTTTGTCAGACCTTTTCTGACATATACAAGCAAAAAGTCACTTCTTCTTCCTTTCCCCAGTGCAACTTAAACATATCAGTTATGTCTCATGGGGTGTCAGAGTCTGGAATTAGGATACAAAGTGCAAATCACAAATAGTTAACAATCACCCTCAAAAATCCCTTAAATTGCCCATCAAAAAGAATATGTTAAGTCTATATTGCCAAATGAGAGACTGACATGCTATTGCTCTGTGAATCCTACATAGCATTTTTTTCTCAGATGTTGGGAGAAGTTTACATTGTCGTTAATTATCAGTAAAGCAGGTGGACTGTGTCTAGCTCATGTTTTGCCATGATACATAATACAGAGATCTAGTATCTTTAAAACTAGATATGTGCATATATTAAACACTTCCCACTGAGAGGTACATGCATGCTGAGCTGAGGTTGAGTATGAGAGCCATTGACTGCCATCTTTAGTCACCTGCTCAGGCTAGGGGATGTACTCACTGAAGAATGGTGTGGGGAATTACCTGCGCTATTTAGATGGTTACTTTCTTCTTTCTTTCTTTCTCTCTCCCTCTCTCTTGTGCCATAATTGCATAGTTTAATAAAAGCAGGTTAAATTATTATATTCTAACGCATTTAACTTCATTCTACTCTATTAACCTAGGAAGAGAGCTCACATTGTGATGCAGATCTTTGCTTATGCTGTTCAGGAATTTCCTGGCTATTAGAGTGGAAAGGTTTATGAGTGCAGACCTGTATTTTTCATATCTGTTTCCCTTTCTTATACGTAGCAGGACTTCAATGGACATTGCGTGAATGAATGAGATCAATTAATAGATGGCAAAGGAGAAGGCATTGAAATTCCTTTTGGCTTTTCCTATGAACTTTCACTGTGATGAAGAGGAAGTTTCACATGTCTGCCCATTTGTGACAAGGTTCTGCACAGGCATAAAACTCATCTATCTGATAGGCCTGTGAAAGATAATATAGGACAGTTAAAATACCACATAAATGCTAAATAATAAAGTGACAAGCACAATATGTCAGGGGACGCATAGTAATGCAACTATGTCTGTAAAACATTTACTGTATTTTGTCTCTAAAATGTACAACAACAACAACCCACCAAATGGCGGCATCTGTGCTTATTTCCTCCCTGGTCCTCGATATTTGGAATCCTTTCAATGTTCAATGCCCAAAAATGCAATAAATATTTTTACTTTGGTACATCTTTATTTTAACACTGGAGTTGGTACCAGCCAGGATTGTGGGGTTACTCACATCATGTGACTCTCCTCCCACTAGTCAATGTACTTATGAGTGGAAACTGATAAAGTGAGCATCGAAGGCAGCCTGGGTGGGAGAATGCCTGGGAGGAGACGCTGCAAAATTCATACTAAGGCTAAGTGTGGAAGGCTTAAGGGAGCACCATTCATAGACAGTCTCCTTAGAACTGGGGAGGGGCGTAGGAGGTGGGAAGAGTATGTGTTTATGAGTGCTGATCTCTTTCAGCACCAGGTGGCACTACTGCCTTCTCTCCTGGCAGCCACCTACCTATGTCAGGAGCAATTCCAGAAACCTACATTTTGTAGGAAGGGCTACATGAAGATTATATGGGTCAAGAGGGGTGTGGATATTATAAAGATCAGAATGTTCCTTGTTTATAACACATTAGGAATGACCCTAACCGTGAGAACCTGCTGACCTTTAATATTTTACAAGGCATTATAGGGACATGATTTAATATTGTTAAATAGATGAATAGGAGATAACCATTTAGCTTAGGGTATTACTAGATGATAAATGTATTATCAAGTAGACTTGCCAAGTTCCTGAAGGCAGAGACATGTATAGAAAACAAAACAAAATCAATTACTATAAGTTCCCTGACACAAACTTACTTAATAGCCCACTGGAGGGTAAGTAGATCTGCTCATATCAAGAAAATTCCTGCTATTCGGCAGTAGTTGGTTTCTTGGGGAGACTGTAAATGGCATAACTGAACAAATTCTCCTTTTCTCATTTGCTGCTTTAAGTTTAGAAGTATCTATGGGATCTATCTACAACCAGTATGGTATTTTGCAGGATAATAAACATGTTGTAGCCACATCCCTGGCTTTATCTTACATCTTGCTTCTGTATCTCATATGTATATTTTACATTCTTTGTTCACTTCCTCTCTTGTTGTTGTTGTTGGGGATACATTGAGAGTACAGAGAACCAGGTTATACTGATTGCATTTGTTAGGTAAAATCCCTCGTATACTGATCGCATTTGTTAGGTAAAATCCCTCTTATAATCTCTCTTAAAATCTCTCTTGCAAGAAGTGTGTCATACGCCATGCTCCCCCCTTCAACTCCCCCATCCTCCCACTCCCCACCATGTACTAGGTCATCAGTTGTCCTCTTATCAGACTTGAGTACATTGGATTCTTGCTTCTCCATTCTTGTGATACTTTACTAAGAAGAATGTATTCCACCTCCATCCAAGTTAACACAAAAGATGTAAAGTCTCCGTCTTTTTAAATAGCTGAATAGTATTCCTTGATATACATATACCGCAGCTTGTTAATCCATTCCTGGACTGAAAGGGCATTTAGGTTGTTTCCAGTTTGACAATTGTAAATCGAGCTGTGATAAACAGTCTAGTGCAAATGTTCTTATGATAAAATGATTTTTTTTTCTTCTGGGTAGATGTCCAGTAATGGGATTGCAGGATCAAATGGGAGGTTTAGTTTGAGTTCTTTGAGGATTCTCCATACTTCCTTACAAAAGGGTTGTATTAGTTTGGAGTCCCTCCAGCAGCAAAAAAGTGTTCCCTTCTTCCACATCCACACCAGCATCTGAAGCTTTGAGATTTTGTGATGTGGGCCATTCTCACTGGGGTTAGGTGGTATCTTAGAGTGGTTTTGATTTGCATTTCTGTGATAATTAGGGACATGGGCACTTTTTCATATGTTTGTTAGCCATTTATCTATCTTCTTTAGAGAAGGTTCTATTCATGTCTCTTGTCCATTGATATAAGGGATTATTGGCTTTTTGAATTTTGATTAATTTGAGTTCTTTATAGATCCTATTTATCAAGCTTTTGTCCGATTCATAATATGCAAATATGTTTTCCCATTGTGACGGTCGTCTATTTGCTTTGGTTGTTTTTTCCTCAGCTGTACAGAAGCTATTCAATTTAATTAAGTCCCATTTGTTTATTTTTGTTGCTGTTGCAATTGCCACTGAAGTCTTCATAAAGTCTTTCACCAGTCTGATAACTTCAAATGTTTTCTCCAGTTTCTTTGAGGATTTTTATTGTTTCATGTCTTATATTTAGATCATTTATCCATCTTGAATCAATTTTAGTGAGTGGAGAAATGTTTGGGTCTAGTTTCAGTCATTTACATGTGGTTATCCATTTTTCCCAGCACCACTTATTGAATAGGGATTCTTTCCCCCAGTGTATGTTCTTGTTCAGTTTATCAAATAAAAGAGAGGGAGCAATTCTATTGATTCTTAGTATCTAGCAATGCATACCTAATGAAGTTTGTTATAATTATATATAACAAATCACATAGGTTTGCCCTTCCTTATTTAGAAAGTATTTGAGAAGCTTTCAGGAGAATACAAACACCTACAAGATAAAATAATGTTCACTTCCTCTTTTAAATTATGTTATCTTTTAGAAGTTTATATTTCCTGAAAGCTTCTCTAAATACCTTCTAAAATAAGGAAGGTATTTAGACCTATGTGATTAGTTATATATAATTATAACAAACCTTATTAGGTATGCATTGCTAGATACTGAGAATCAACAGAATTGCTCCTTCCCTGAAGAGGTTTACAACCAAATGTTGGATTTATGAGAAAATGTATCCTAAAGAATCTTTTTAAAATATAAGTTTTTGCAGCAGAGCTATCTAACAGTAAGCCACAGACCTATAGAATCCTTACCTCTGCTACTGGGCCATTGAATCTGTATTATTAATAAGCTCATCTCATAATTATTATTCATGCCAGATTTAACAAACCATTGATTTAACATGTGTAGACTAGCTTTTTGTGATCTTGGTAAACAGAGTGAAAAATATCTAAAATCTGAGATGCTAAGGTTTTGAATTGGTTTATCAGGCCAGCTAACGATTGGAAATCTTTGGATATGGAGGAATGACCTTGACATTGGGAAAAGGAAGAAGAAAACAGAAACAACAGATAAGTTCCTCGGGTGAATTTCTTTTCCTTCCTTATTTTGCCTGCAGGCAGTCCCGTGTGAGAGTATATAAGCTGGTGAAGAAAACTTATTTGAAATTTAAACCTAAAGTAACTCCTGGGTTAAGAACTATATTCCCAAATGAAATAACTTCGTTATTATTTTTAATTCCCCCTGCCCAAATACTCCAAGGCCTTAAGCTGCTTGATATAGCAGTCTAGGTGCTAGTACGCTTTCAGAAACAAAATAGTTTTTTTGTTTTATTCTTCACATCACAGTAAAAATGTGTTAGATGGTTTGAATGCTTGGATTCAAAATTTCGGAAATTTGCACCTAAATTGCACCTGTAAAATATGTCCGCACACATGCAAGCAAGTTGTTTTACTTGCAAATTATTGTTTTGCATATGCAATTGCTTGCTTGCATCTGGATATACATTTTATAGAACAATTAAGTGTTTACTTTAGAAAATTAGATCACTAATTTTATGTTCACTTATGTAAGACTTAGAATTTAAACTTACAGAATTTTTTTTAGGCAGAAAGATCAATGTATACTGCATGTGGGTGTAAATGGTAGAGGAGGGAGTGGAGTCTTTTATTTTAGTCTTTACCTTACCTTAGCTTCTATATGATCTTTAAAATTCATTTACCCTTCTCAGGACTCTGTTTACTCATTTGTGAAGTAATGTAACTGAACAAAAATCCTTCAAGTTTCTTTCAATCTAAAATGTGTAAAAATTTATTATTATACTTAGATTCTGAATAATAATTTGGATATATTTAATAGGCCTGTGTTTTGTGCTGATTTTGTTAATTTGAGAAATATATTCTGAATGGCTATAGTGGATCAGGTGCTGTACAGATAAAGGAGTTACAATAATAAACCAAAAAGCATTAACATTGTGTTCATTCAGGTTTAGAGAAACTAGAAATTTGTTTGTGTCTTGTTTGATAACCTCAAAATAGGCAGTTTACGTTAGATGTGATCGTCTAAATCTGAAGTTATCTCCCAGAATGTGCCATGTCAAGTTGAAAATTGACAATTGTCATTTATTTCCCACTACTTCCAATGATGGAATGAATAATAAAATGGGGAAACCATTCCTGAATCCATTTGTCATTCTCAATATCAATGCTTTAGTTTGCATGTCTTTGGTGGAATTGTTGGACTCTACACCAGGCAGTATGTGGATGATATATTGAAACAAAATTTAGTGAAAATTAAAGGTTGAAGGTAGACTTTGCATGAGAATAGTCTTCTATTGCATGGAATTCAGGGGACTTGTGACACGTACTTTTCTCTGAGTATGAAAGTATGTTTTTAGACTACTTAGTTTGTTGGGACACTGACTTCAAGATTAGCAATCTATTGCTTCGTATAGCTACACATTGCTTTGTAGAGAAAAGGACATCGATGCACATGAACACATGTGCATCCTGTGTCTGTAAGGTCAGTATAAAACAGCAGTCAGTTACATACATCCAATTTATTATTCAGAACCAATAATGACATTAATACATTTTTAGATAACTTGGGTTGAAAGAAGCTTGAAGGTGTTGTTCTCTTCAGTTACTTTACTTCATAAATGAGTAAACTGTGGCCTGAGGAGGGGGTTGAATGAAATTTGAACATCACAATGAATCTAAGGCAGGGTAAAGACCAAAATACAGCTTTTCATTATTTAGGAAAAGTAAGGAAAAATAAGTTTCATGAAGGAATGTGATAGAAATCAAATAATATTATCCTTAGAGATATTATGGTGATGTTGAATTTGGGTCTCCTTTAGATAAATTTGGGTTGAAGATGAAAATTATACAAAATCAGAGAAGGGTCAGAAGTGCAGGAGTTCACTTCTCTGTAAGGTCCTACTTTTTCTAGTGATTATAAAGCTTGACTTCTATAAGGGTCAATAAAGATGGAAGAGGCAGTGATGGTAAGGGAAGGGATAGGGAGAGAGATATCTAGAAAGTTTATGTACTTACCCATTGTTCTGTTTTGTTACATTCGAGGTCCCAACAGGAAACAGATGTCAAACATAAATTAAAAGTACTCTAAGAAAATGTACTTACATAGGAACTAATTACAAAAGAGTAGGCTTGGTGGAATAACCATAAGAAATAGTGCAGGGATGCTGGGGTAGTTACCATGGAGCTGGTACCACTTCTAGGGCTAAAGCAATGAGGAAAGTGGTTACTAGAACCCAGAAGGGATTTTCTAGAGAGGGCTGTCTTAAGAGGAGCCTCAGTGGACAGATACAGCCAGTCTGGCGCAGAGGATCCAGGAAGAACAAATGCTCTAATGTCATTTTCTACCCATTCTGATTGTTTTCTGGTGTTCCCAGTGCCAATTCTAACTGGAAGCCAAAGAGCAAGGAAGCCCATTGATTTAATCCTCCAATGGGAAGAGGCAAATGAAGGGATTTGGAGTTGCAAACAAATGGTGCAAGGTATGCTCTTCCACAAAGAATTTTAAGCACTCTATATAAAATAAAATTATATATTGTATATGATATATGTAGAATATGTGTGATATATGCACATATATGCATATGATATAATATATAAGTGTATATAGTATATATTATATATGTATATGATGTCACAAAATAGCATAAATTAAAACACAGCCTCATCGCATCCTTCCTCAACCTACAGGAGCATTTCTAAGGAAGTTCACACTGCCTCACAGAGTTCTCCCTGTAGTGTCTAGCTTTATTCTAATGGTAAAAGTAACTTACTTTAAAAATACACATATATACATACATGTGTATGCAATATATGTATGTGTATGCTCACATTAACTTCCTCGGGCACGTAAGTGAGAAAAATGTCTCAGTTCAGTGAAGATGAAACTTACTTAAAGATGCTCTATCTCAGTGGTTCTCAACCTGGTCACAACCAATGAAAATACATCCTGCATATCAGATATTTACATTACGATTCATAACAGTAGCAAAATTACAGTTATGAAGTAGCAACGAAAATAATTTTATGGTTGGGGGTCACCACACATGAGGAACTGTATTAAAGGGTCACAGCATTAGGAAGGTTGAGAACCAGTGCTCTATATGTAGAAATTGTTTGAAATAATACTCTAACCCAGCAGTGTCCAACCTTTTTTTTTTTGTTGTACATTGGAAGAAGAGTTGTCTTGGGCTACGCAGTAACGACACAAACACTTAGCAAAAGCAAATAAGCATAAAGAATGTCTGTGTATAATTTTGGGGATAGCTGACACCACAGATAAGCAAAACAGGTCTCAAATAATCCATGCACAGCACATGGGTCACAGGTTGGATACCTTTGCTAACTCTTAGGTGGGCACGGTACAGTTGATAGAAGAAATTGCTAACGTACAGATCTAATGTGTTAACTGTATCAAGTTGTGTACCAAAATGGAAAGCCAGTTTTGAGAAATTATTCAGAAGCCTTGTTTTAAAAACGGAAATTATTTCCAAGACTCATTTCTCATAGTAATTCATTGCCCTGCTCCTGTTCATTTGTGAATTAGAAATTACAGAAGCTGCCTTTCATATTTATCTCCCTGTATATATAAGACAAAAAGTATTTGTTTCTGCACCAAAAGAGAGCAAAATTGGGAAAGAAACTTCGAGTTTTGATCAATCATGTATCTGTCACTTCAGAAGAAACTTGCTAATTATTTTGGTACCCACAGCAAGCTGGTGCCTTACCAGTTGAAGAGGTGCGCCTTTGTAACTGGCAAAAATAGAGATGCGGTTCTCAGTGTTTAACAAAACAGTCCTAATTCTGCCAGTTGTGATCTTTATAGATCTTATAGTTAGTTGCCTTTCTAGCTACTTCTTAGCACACTTAGAGAATATACGGTAAGTGCTGTTTACTATTAATAAAACGAGGTATTGGCTCAGCGCCTGTGGCTCAACAGGCTAAGGCGCCAGCCACGTACACCTGAGCTGGCGGGTTCGAATCCAGCCCGGGCCGCCAAACAACAATGACGGCTGCAACCAAAAAATGGCCGGGTGTTGTGGTGGGTGCCTGTAGTCCCAGCTACTTGGGAGGCAGAGGCAGGAGACTCGCTTGAGCCCAGGAGTTGGAGGTTGCTGTGAGCTGTGATGCCACGCACTCTATCCAGGGTGACAGCTTGAGGCTCTGTCTCAAAAAAAAAAATAAAAATAAAAATAAAAAATAAAACGAGGTATTACTGAAATCAGTCTATAAGATCAAGAAAAGCCCTGATATGTAATATTTTCCTGTGAAATGGATGTGAGAAAGGTAAATTTTATAGCAGCACTATTTATCCTGGTTGAGTTCTAATGAGGTTGTCATGCCAATTTCATGTTGTGATTAATAAAAGTATTTTCTTCTTCACTCAAAAAAAAAAAAAAAACACCACAATGAAAGAAAAGAAGTAGAAAATAAAAAGAACTGATAGCATTGCAGCTAAAAAGACCTACTTAGACAATTGCTCAAATGAGATGGAAATTTATTTACCTCTGCTGTAACAGTCCAGAGATAGGTGGGTAGTTTAGGGCAAGTAGCAGCTCTGCTCCATGAGAATATCCTCTGACAGATTCAAGTCTCGTTTTGCTTTGTGTGTGGGGAGCAAATGGCTTCCCCTTGAGGAAATGACTCAGACATCAAACATATCACTTCTGGGTTGACTTACACATTCTGCAGCTCCTCAGATTCCCTCAGCGATGGACCCGTCTATGACCTTTAGCTATTTGCTTCACCTTACCCATCTATTACAACTAGCGTTTGGGCTCATACAGCAGACCAGTCTTGCCCTCAGAAAACTGGGCTCTCTACTTGGCTTCTATTGACCAGCCAGGCTTCACACCTGAATTTTCTGGCTCCCTCACCATAATTGAACTTAGATGAAACACAGCATGAAAGAACATGGTGTTCGCTGCTCTGGGTGGCTGCCAGTAGGGCTGACTGCAATCTAGTTGTGCAGTGAATTCTTTATGAGGTCACTTGGATCAATAAGAAATAGAAGGTTGGAAGAAGCTCAGTCCCTCTCTTCTTCACTACCTACGTCCCTTATAGAATTCTGTGAGGCGTGGTGTCTCTTTGTATTTCATCTGGAGAAGTTGTTAATGCTAAATGGGTACAACTGCTGAACCGCTGTGTGTTGTCAAAACATCATTTTACATCTTGCATACCTCACTTTCCCTTATCCTCTTTTTTGACACTCTGAATTTACACCTTCCCCCAAACATCTTCACTTTCATCCTTGATTCAGTCTTTTTGCTCCAGGGAGATTGAACATGTCTATTCTCAGCTCGCTTCCCTATTGAAACTTGGAGTAGAGAGGAGTTTCTCTGAAGAAGGCAAATGAGAGAACCATGGATTTATGGGAAGAGAGAGAAGATTAGCCAAAAGGGAGTAAAATGAAGTCAGGAATGAGACCAACATGTGAGCTAAAATACAAATAAAATGTGTAATGTAATCCTTTACACAAAGTAGAATAAAAACTAGATTTATAATAAATTTTACAGAGGCTAACATGAAAAAGAAAATATTGTTCATTATTGTGCTCATGATGTCTAGGCCAGGAAGAAGACAGACCAACATGAACTTGTAGGAAAATTCCTCATTCTTTGCCCATAGAATGGGCTTCTTGAGTCCTAAGTCACTTGTGAATACTATCAGAATTAAGTCACACAATTTCTGACTAATAGGAATTCATAGGATGATATTCGATTATCTCACGCAACAGGAAGTCTAGAGCTAAACATCCTCAATTTTATTTGGTGGCCCTTCGGCATCATTAAGGACCTAAATTCTTTCATCTTTTGCTCTCCTATCTTCAGTGTGTTGTGTTTGACTCTTTTGTTTCTCTTCTTTTGATGCCTACCTGTGTTTGAAGCATCACAGATACGAAGCAAAGAAGAAAGTGTAGGGCAGGGGAGAATCTGTCCTCTAATGTCTCTCATGGGATGGAGAAAGATCCTTCCTGGATTTCCCCTGCATCAATTTCCCTTTTTGTCGCATTGGCCATCACTGGCTCATCGTGGCTACTCAAACTGGCAAGAGAGGCTGGGGATGTAGACACCTGATTTTTTGAAACTGAGAATCTGGTAGAAAGAAGGAAGTTGACAAAGGCTGATGCAGAGGCTACTGGCTGTTTCTATACACTCTCACAATGATAACTACTGTGATATAATGAATTGTCCTAGGTGACACATTGCAGTAGATGCATATTTCTTGTAGCTATACCTTAAGTCAGTGATCTTCAACTAGTGCGCCTTGAGAGGATCTTAGATGTTCTGTGAAAAATTGTAAAGATCTCTAATTAAATTATTTTCAAAATAAGTTCCAAACACAAAAAGTATATATTTTTTTTACTCTTTTTTTAAATTAACAGAATTTTTAAGTGTGTGCGGAAGTTTTTCTACTTGAAGTGTAGGTTCAAGTGTGCTGTGAGATAAAAACAGTTGAGGAACACTTCCTTAAGTGCTTTCCACATATACTGGTGACATTATGCCACTTTAAGGTTCAATAGAAATAATTTCTCATAGTGGAGATAGGCAGGAGATAGATGATTGTAGCCCAGATATGCAACTGATCCGACTTGCCTACGTTACAGTCTAGGAGAGTGTTTGGTCTGTGTATTCTGACAACCTGTCTCTGAATCTTATTCATCTTAACCAGATTTTCAAGGTTAATGTACTCCATGGCAATGCCTGAGTATTATTCTTTATTTTGTCACTTGTATTAAGATCCAGAATTACTAGGAGATAATAAAGTCAGGGATAAAGTTGCCTGACTTTAGGGGAAATCTAAGAAACCTAATATGAATTCATGCATACTAGCTCTCCTTGGATGTAATTGTGCCAGGGGGCCAGGATTCTGCTCAGAAAATTGTTTCAAATTGGCCTCAGTGCCTGCACAAATGGGCAATAAAGGCCCCCAAGATATACACCATATTATATTGCAGAAATAATTATACCTGAAGAATTTTAGGGCAAGTGAAATCACATGCTTGCCTGGACAAAAGTAAAATATCCATAAAGTACCCATAAAATTCTAAGCTTTCAGTAGTGCTATTTTCTGGCATACCCTCTAAGATAAACTGTTAGTGAATATGCACCAAAATAACTAAATGAGGTAATTCATTGTATGGGGCTGTTGTTTATATACCAATTAAAAGTAATAGAATGGCTTCCAAAAATAACTACTTTAGTTTTAGAATAATTTCTCTCTGCTTCCCTTTGGCAATAATCAGCAAATAGGATTGGTGATTCAGGCCCCGACTAGTATGAAATCATAAAACTATACTGTCTTTATGTAACAGAATCTTTACCTTTTTTTTTCCTTAAAAGTAAAACGAGCCGATATTTATCAAGAACTTTATATGCTTTAATCTCTTGACACCAATGAAGTAGATGCTATCTGTGAAATGTTAGGTGACTAAGTAAAGTTACAGTGTTTGTCCAAGTCATACAGTGATGGTTATGGGATAATAGAGAGACCTGAATCTATATTGTCTAAAAGCGGACTAGGATCATTAGGGAACAAGAAAGAGAATAGCCCAGAATTTCTGCTTGACACAGACCCATGATCTCTGAATTCAAGGTCATACAGTGAGGGAGGCATAAAGTATCTGTTTACCTTCTTCTGAAGCTGGGTTTACTTCAGGAGACAAAGCCCAGCAATGCCATGATGTGAAGCTTTTACAGATTTTTTCACAATCTAGCTCCATCTGGTCCACGGTAAATGAACATCTCACTCATATTCTAGCATTGTGCTGCTGATAGTATTGTTAGTTTTCACTGTTTTGTTTTTCTAAGTACCCTAGTGATAATGTGGGTAAGACTATGTCAGATATTGATAATTTGATATTATTTTATTTTATTTATTTATTTATTTATTTTTTGAGACAGAGTCTCACTATGTTGCCCTCAGTAGAGTGCTGTGGCATAACAGCTCATAGCAACCTCAAACTCTTAGGCTTAAGTGATTCTCTTGACTCAGCCTCCCATGTAGCTAGGACTACAGGTACCTACCACAACATCTGGTTATTTTTTGGTTGTAGTTGTCATTGTTTTTTGGCAGGTCCCAGTTGGGTTCATACCCACCAGTTCCAGTGTATATGGCTGGCGCCCTAGCCGCTAAGCCACAGGCACCGAGCCGCTAATACGATGCAATTTTAGATCGAACATCTTCTTTTATAGATTCTTAAAAATACATGTAATTATTTACCTTTTCCTGTATTTTTTAATTCTTAATTCTATCTTTGAAGGCTTTAATTTTAATCTCATGCCTTATTATAATTTTAAGAACCCACTGCTCCAACACATACACACATTCTACATATAGCACAGACTCCTGCACACACACACCCCATGCATATCACTCCATCACATGCATTCACATACACCTGATGTCCTATTCATACCTAGCAGCAGTCACACACAAATGAGTAGGGCTAGAGGATACAAAAAATGGCACCCTGTATTCCTGGAGGTGCAGCCATCTGAAGTCAAATGACATAAGTGAGAGAGACACGCAGAAAGCCATGTAACCAATATCTGTGGAAACCTAAAATTTTCAAGTCATCCATTGATTCAGAATATCAGAAACACAGATCTGTCTAAGGTCAATATCTCTTCTCTGTTAGGTACATGATGAACAATGTGGTTCAAGGGTCGCCATATTCTATAGCGAAATTTACCTGGTTTTGAATAACTTTTGCCAACATCTTAAAGATTTCTTGTATCTATTCTAGACTAGCCAAATAAAGACTCTAACTGCTCTCTACCCATATAAGTTTTGTTTTTGTTCAAAGCAGGTGAAATATCAACATTAACAAGGTAGGTGATACATTCACATGCCCAACCGAGGAACATTTGTGAAAGCACATCCTAAAATTTGGAAAATAAGAATAGAAGAAGAATAGAACCCCAGGATAGAATAGATTAGAAAGAATTCAAGTTTAAAAGACAAAGAATACCTCAGAGTTTTGATAGGAAAAAAAAAGAACACACTATATAAATGCTAGAGTAGGGCATAGATAATTTGAAAGCCTGGGCACAAGATCAAGATCTCTTTATTCCATCAGTGAGTTGTTCTCTAGAAGTAGTTCAAGTTTTTCTGCCCCATCAAATTATGTCTCATGTATTTGACTCAAAGCTCTCTTTTTTCCTTATCTTGAAAGATTTACCTTTCTATTCCCTTGGATTTACTGAATGAGTTTTTACTTTCCTGATGAAAACTGTATTTCCAATAATTTAGCAGAGAGTCGTGATAGTCTTGAAGCAAAATTACGATGACATAATATCTCTGTCCAGCTTAGAAGACCATATGATGCTTCGTTTATGGTGTAGGTTTGATCTGGAAAATGATTATTAAAAAAGAGAATAGCATAATTTCTCTGAATAATTTTCTGATTTTTTATGTGGAATCTCAGGCCATGTGTATAGGGAGAATACTAAAAGGGTGCAAAGTCAGTACAGAAGCATTGCGATACTAAAAAATACACTAAGTACCTGATCCAAATGTTTTTAGTTTCATGACAAAGACATCAAAAATATATCATCCCTTCTCATAAAGGGACATATGTAATCATAGCATTCTCTAAGCTCTAGTTTAAAATGGCAGGTGTAGGAACCGAGACAATATAGGATTTAATTCTGCCTAGCAGGAAGTGTGGCAGAGGAGCTTTGTAGAGGAGACTAAATTTGAACCGGACCTTAGAAGATGATTCGAAATAGGATTTTTGTGTAATGATGGTGAATTAAGCAAAGTGAACCACATTTTCTTCTAAAGAAAACTTTACAAACTGATTAAAATCCTTAAAATATATATCCTTAAAGGAATTAAAGTGTTAACAAAATTATGAAGACTTATTCATGGGAAGATAAAGTTCTGGGGAAGTAGCTATGGCCTTGGGTTTGTGTTCCCCTTGGAAAAGCAAGCTGAAGTTGGTTTGTTAATTTTTTTATTGTTGGGAATTCATTGAGGGTACAAGGGCACAAAAACTCAGGTTATAATGATTGCTTGCGTCAGATAAAGACCCTTCAATAGGGCGGCACCTGTGGCTCAGCGAGTAGGGTGCCGTCCCCATTTACGGAAGGTGGCGGGATCAAGCCCCGGCTTGGTGAATTGCAAAACAGAAAAATAGCAGGGCGTTGTGGTGGGCGCCTGTAGTCCCAGCTACTCGGGAGGCTGAGGCAAGAGAATCCCCTAAGCCCAGGAGTTGGAGGTTACTGTGAGCTGTGTGACGCCACGGCGCTCTACCAAGGGGGATCAGGTGAGACTCTGTCTCTACAAAAAAAAAAAAAAAAAAAAAGGCCCTCCACTAATAGTGTCCCACCCCCAAAAGGTGTACTTCCCCCGTGTCGCCCCATCCTCTCCTTCCCTTTTGCTGCTCTCCCCATCCCCCACCCGCCATGTACGAGGTCATTAACTGTTCTCATATCAGAATTGAGTACATAGGATTCTTATTTCTCCATTCTTGCTATGCTTTGCTAACTCTGACTGTGAGGACGAGGTTCTGACCATGACTGAATAGGGTGGGTACCCCGATGTGCTGCATTCCAGGAGTAAAGATGAACCGTATGCTGCCTCATAGCTGTATAAAGTTTACCTCATAGTGATAATGCCCATTAATTATTGGCAGAAACAAAGACAAATCCTCTCTGGAGAGAGATGGCATTATGCTGGCTTTCTGATTATTTCTACAAATAATTCATAATTAAAACATTTGATATAAAATAAAAATAATGTAATCAGATATTCAAGAAGACAGCTTGTCAAGAACAAAAGTCACAATATACAACAGATGAAAGACATAAGCTGACAAAGTTATTAGGCACTGACTTTAAAATACAAATGCTGGGCGGTGCCTGTGGTTCAAAGGAGTAGGGTGCCGGCCCCATATGCCGGAGGTGGTGGGTTCAAACCCAGCTCTGGCCAAAAACTGCAAAAAATAAAAAAAATAATAAAAAAATAAAATACAAATGCTTACTAAGTTACAGAAGGGAAAGCTTCAAAAATGTAGCAGAGAATCAAATGAAAATCCTTGAATGGATACACTTAATGACCAAAATTGAGAATTTAATGCACAGATTTAATAGCAAATTGGACACAACTGAATAGAAGAGGAATAAATAAAAGACTGTACAGAAGAAGAAAATGTCCAAACAGAAGTAATGAGACCACAAAGATGAAAAACACATGATATAAGGTGATATAAAGAAAAAGTACAACGTAAGTAATTTGGAGTCGTAGAAGAAGAGGGCAGAAAAAAAATAAGCAAAATGTACTTTTTGAAGAGCTAATAACTAAGAATTTAGCAAAACCAATCACAGATATCAAGGCCTAGATTCAAGAAACTATACCACACTTGGCAAGGAAAATATATGATTAGATCATTGCAGTAAGAACATTGTAAAAATTAAAGACAATTAAGAGAAATATCTTTAAAGCAACCATAGGAAAAAAATACTGACTTCAAAGGAGCAATGCTTAGATAGCAGCAGACTTCCCCACAAAAAAAAAAAAAAAAAAAAAAGAGAAAGAAAAAAAACCCAGAAGCTGGAAGAAAATTGAAAGATGCCTTTATAAAACTAAAAGAAAATAACTTCCAACAGAGAATTCTATAGTCACTAAAAATACTCGCTGAAATAAAGGTATTTCAATATCTTATTTGTTTGAGTAGATTCAGTCTTCCATTGAAGGAAATACTAAAGAGCGTTTTCTGGGGAGGAGGAAAATAATTTCAGTAAGAAGCGAAGAGTTGTAGATGAAAATAAAGAGCAAAACGAATTGTACATTCATGGGCTAATTGAAGTAAATATGGCCTGTATAAATAATAATACTAATTTTATTATAATTATACCCTTTACATATGTAGTTATATATATGTATATATATAGTGAAAATTTGTAAAAACAATGATGTTTCATTCTGAAAAGGGATTACTAGACTCAAGAGTGCTGGGATTGCCCATTTAGAGCATCAAATGACTATTAGACTTGAATTAAGTCAAGAATACAGAAGTATAAATGGATAAAATGCTCCAATAAAGGACTAAACTTTAAAAAATGTTCAACTGTATGTAGTATAAAAAAGACAAATCTAATACAGAGGGATTCAGGCAATTTGCAAGGATAAGGTTGGGGAAAAGGATGACTAATAAGTCCACAGATAAGCCAGGATGGTGAGTATATTTATTACATTGTTCAAAGAGTAAAATTCACACAACAGTGAGGGCGATGGAAGAAGCCTTTGTGTCAATGCCACCTTCAGTGGATGTGGGTTACAGGAAGGCAAATGACTGAGAGACTTAATATATTAAGAAATCTTGTCCCTGATATGACTGAGACAAAAAAGGGAAAGGGCTTCCAATCTTGAAATTTGAATTTCCAGTGACCTAGTTAATAGAATTATAGCAAATTATATAGGGCCAGTCAGGATCTGAGAACCAGGGATATCGGTGCTTTTCATAGTTTCTGTACCAGGGAAAACACAAATATATAATCACCTAAGGCAATCATTATGTTTTCCTAAAATAAGTGAAAGGAAATGTTTACTATTATATTCAGTATGGCTATTGTTATTATAACCCACTTGATCAAAATTTGTGTAATCAAATGCAAATAATCTATTAAGTGGTAGCTGAAGAGGGTGAGGCATTTATATTTAATTAGATGGACACACAAAAATTGTCATGTGTGACAATTAATGGGTTTTATCTTTCATGTAAGAAATAATTTTTTAAAAACTTTGTTAACCCTCTACTTCTCTGCCTACAATCTCAAGCTGTTTTACTAATGAATGTAAAATGCTTAATCTATTTTATGTAACTATTTTTTAACCACAAGTGCTACAAATGTACACTGTCTAGTCCTTTACTTTTTACAAATTTAAAAATAAATGTTCTCTTCTTGGTTAAAATTTTAATTTAACCAGTATTGCATGGCATTCTCTTATGATGAAATTCATATCCATAAAGCATTTTAGTTCCTGTCGTGAACAGTGTTAGCTGATGCAGTCCATTTACTTAATGAGACAATGATACAGTTAATTATGTGTAAGAAAACTCTGAACCAATACAGGCAAGGCCCTCCATTTGTAAGTAAAGCCACTGCATGTGTATTTATATTAGTCTCTGCAGTGTGGAAATTCATTCTATTTGTGGAAGAAAAACTATCTGGAGGCCTTTGCCAAGTAGGATTTACTTTCCTGTTCAATTGTTGATGAGTTTTTAATCCAGGAATCTTTGGTAGTGGGAAGCCGTAAGTAGCGGAGGGAAGCAGAAGAGACAAGAGCACTTTTCTCTCCTAGAGAGGCTGGCAGCCATGGGCTGGGGTGGAGAGAAGGCAAGCCAAAAAAAGAAACATTCAATATAGAACTAAAAAATAATAAATGCAAGTGGGCAGCTCATTGTTTAAATAGAATATAATTTGTGTTTGGTTAAATGTAAGATTAATGCAAATTTACGTCATGCTCAGTGTATTTTAGAGAATATAAATGAGAAAGATTATTTTTCAGTAGGTAGGAGCAAAGTAGCAAACCAAAAACTTGTCTTGCTGCAGAGATTTTACTGTAATCTGTAATGGGCTCTTTACTGGGACAGCTTTTACAAATTGCTCAGGGGCTTAAAGATTGTAGAAATTACCTGGGGGAGCCTGGTAGGAACCAGGTAGAGCTGCTCAGCTTCCTACGTTGCTTCCATCCAAAACCTACAAAATGTGGCCTCTCAGTTTCAAAGTCCCCAGGGCTGGGGCTGAAGCCGTGGAAGAGCTCTTTTACCTTTCATAACACAACGATCAAAATTTACAGGGCAAAGTGGAAATGAAACCAAGTTGTAGACACGCTGATTTTGACAGCTGTGCTGAACAGCACTCCCGGCTCACTCTCAGCTCACGCTCTTAATCTGGAGATCACTGGAGAAAAGAATGCCTCGTGGAATCACGTGGGACCTTCAAAGCGCAGAACTTATTTGTGGGAGGAAAGGAGGCTAATGATTTAGCCAAATTCAAGTATGAATTCATCAGTGATGTGGGGGAAGAAGACCCTATCTTTATTTTAAAGCCACTGGAAACCTTCTAGCAAGTCTTTGTTTTATATAATAATGATATTGAGAATTTGAATGAATGGTTATTGCCACATTATGTGGATATAAAATTAAGGGTGAGGAAAACAGAAAACATTTGTTTTCAGGGTCAAGAGATGATAAAATTTCTCTTTGCCCTTGGTCTGTGGACTCATGACCCCAAATTCTTCTTTGCTTATAAAGCGTTTCAGATTACAGATAATTCCCGCCTCGTAGAGCTTCAACTTCTACAAACATTACTCATTTGTAAGTGTCTAATACTTTGATTTGTCGTTTTAGTCACTTCAGCAAATATAATAGGTGACTCAGCCTCTTCACAAAGCACGCTGGAGAGTCCTGCAGCACGAAATCTATTTTTATTTCATCTGTTACCTCAGAGGTTTGTGGAGGAGGGGTTAGGAAAGAAGGGTAACACTCAGCCCCCCAATCCTGTGTGATTGTTTGCCCAACAGAGAAACTTCCCTGGAGTAATACGGTGACTGTATCCTTGGAAATTTTCTACACTGTCATTTCTAGGTTTTGCTTAGGTTATGGCAGGTTCACATTTGGGGAGTGGTTGGGTGGGTAGAGAGGTATAACTCAATGATAACAGAAATCGAATAGTTAAAGAAGATTCTAGACCTTAACAACCAGGAAGCAACATATAAATTCTAGTTGTGAGTCAAATGGGTGTCAAGCAATGATGAGAGCAAGTCACTCTCACCTTGCTAGAGAAATACTTAATTCTGAGATCTGGTAGTTCTTGCTGAGCATCTGGTCCGAGAGCCTACACACCCGTGCTATGCTAATCATCATCATCACTGCCACCATTTTACAATCAAAAAGTGCTATTAACTCCACAAAGTGGTTTCATGTTAATGATGGCTTTGATGTTCACAGATAAGTAGGTGGGTATTACTATGGTTCATTTCATAGATGAGGGAATCAAGGCATATAGCCATTATATAATTTGCTTAAAGTCACAGAGCTAATTAGTATCAGATTGGAACCTCTTCACCATCAGACTTGGGCTCTTAATTTTTAAATAAGAAATCAGTATCCTAATTTATATCTTATGCAAAGACAGTGAAAAACATTATTAATGACTTCAGCAGTGATAGGAGCAGGATTATATAAGTACTTGAGAATAAGTTTATCATTACTGATTTAGATATCTTATAAGAACTTTTTGGAATAATATAGTTTTGATTTGCTCCAAGTTAAGGCAGAAGGCATTAGTGTTGTGGCATAAGCTTTCAGAACTGTAGAACTGTGAACTCAGGCTGAAAAGATATTGTCTACTACAATTAAATGATAGGAACTTTACTGTTTCATTTTTACCTTTATGCTATGAAGTCCTTATCAGAATATTTACTCCTCTGGATGAGAAGTTCGATGGGGAAGATGAGACTCAGCTTAACTTGTGTTTTTCAAGGGCAGCCATACTTAAGTCATTGCCAATAAATTTCCTTTGATCATTAAGAATATGCCCGCTTGCTAAATAATTTAAATTAAATTTGAAACACTTGCTCCAGAGTTCTGATTCACTCAATCATATGAGTCAAGAAAACCACTCTACTTCTGTGGACCTCAGTTTCTTCCTATAAATCAAGCATTGACCCAGTTGATTTCCAAATTCAAATTTTAACACAAAACTTGACTAACAGCGAAAGAAGTAACCTATCCAGTTTTTCTATAAAACATGATTTCATTTTCATTATTTCTTACAGGTGACAAGAAAAGGGCCTGGGGAGAATTGTTACAAAACCTCTTACTGAATAATAATCTTTCATTTCCTCACTGTCATATTTTACAATAATGATTTTTTTTTTTTTGAGACAGAGTCTCATTTTGCTGCCATCGGTAGAGTGCCTTGGTGTTAGGGTTCACAGCAACCTCAAACTCTTGGGCTCAAGTGATCCTCTTGCCTCCGCCTCTCAAGTAGCTGGGATTGCAGTTGCTACAACACCTGGCTATATTTAGAGACGGGGTCTCACTCTTGCTCAGGCTGGTCTCGAACTTCTGAGCTCAAGCAATCCGTCCACCTTAGTCTCCCAGAGTGCTAGGATTACAGGCATGAACCACAGCACCTGGCTTTTAAAATAATAATTGTAAGATTATTCCCTTCATTCCCTCTGACTCCAAGTTAGTTTGCTCTCCTCCCCTCAGTGCAGCCATTGCAGGGACTTTGCTGCTGTTCTGGTTCTATACAAGGTAAAAGTAGACATTGCCAAGCTATCTTTAGAGATACGCCTTAAAAGTCGAGGTCTGACAACTTTGGTACATTTTAGGAAAAGAGATGGGGGGGGGAAGAAAAAGAATTTTCCCAAATATATGATGCTTAATGAGACTATTCCATTTTCCCTCACATCACATTAATTGTTTTTAATTTTTCTGGCTATCTTGACATTTGTGTCATATGGAAAGCTGATGGAGCAGAGGGAGGCATTTATTTCCAGAAGAGGTCAGAGAGCATAATCAGGGGACGGAGACTAGTAAGGAATCAAGCATGCAGTACACACTTTCATTAAGGCCCATGTGTTACAAAACCACAATATTTTAATTTTCCTGTTCTTGCTGTTAATGCTGACGAGGCCGTGTGAAGGTTTCTTTCAGTTACATTTTGCACAGGATGAAAGCGTGCCATTTTCAGGCTTATTAAAGGTGCAATGTTTTATTCTAAGGTTCATCTTCTTTTACATGAAAGGAAAAAACTCCTGTGGATGGTTAAATAATAAAGAAGGCTGATTGTTTACAGAGTAACAAGACTCGATTGTGTGCCATGATCCAATCTCTCCTTAGATCTAGAAATTCTTATCCAACTTAATGATGGCATCTGCTGGGAGGAGAAAATTTCCATGGCCCATCTTTGTAACAACCCCCAGATCTCATGGAAACGAGCCAGGAGAAAAATTTAAATGAGCGTAATCCTCTAGGAAAGATACACTTAGAATTTTTCTCTTAATGGGAACTTTGTTTGCAGACAGTGAACCGTCTACCCAGATAACGCCAGCATCTGCTGCTGTTGGTAAGAAATGACCCCTTAATCATGAGCTATTCACATCAAAATGACTGCAGGCTGTTGGAACGACATGAGTTTTTCTTAAGAAGCCCTTTTTGACAATATCACACAGACTGAATGCCAGAATTATATTTTACCTTTTTGTTTTAAATGCAATTTGTTAAGACAAGGTAAAAGTAACATATAGAACAAGCGAGAACATCTGATCAATCAAGCGAGATGAAGGTGATCTGATTTGTTTGGCATCCGCTCTGGAAGAATAATGCTCTGGCATGCCTTTATTTCAGCTTAGATTTGTCAATTTGAGGGAATCATCTCTTTTCTCTCTTCAGTAAGTCCGTCTTCACTGTGATTGTACCAGCTGTTTGATTTGATTATAGGATGGCAGATACCAGCTTCCTGACCAAACTGCCTTTGTGAAGTGGAGGGACACGGGGACAGGGAATAATCATCCTTTACAGGTTAAAGGTCCTTACCCTTAAACCTCTGTTTCAGGCCACTGACCTGATAGAATATGACGTATATGTCATAATCTTGGAGATTTCATGGCTACTCTATTTGCTGTGATTCAAAGCAGTTTCCTTTATTATCAGTCTGTTGCCATCTAAGGTAAAGCAATAAAGTAAAAATATCTTTCTGTTGATACTCCTGGCTAACTTGGGAACGATGTCTTCTGACCCAATATTTTAGGTTATTTTATGTTATTTTATCCTAGAGAAGAATCAAAGCATTTGCAGGGACCTTGGAAGTCATTGAGTCCGACGTACCATTCCATCTGAGACTCCTTTTTACAATATTCTTGGCAGCAATCACCATTCCTGCTTGTATGTTTCTAGGCCCTGGGCATAAGTTTTTGAATAGTGACAATAGTGAAAAGCCAGAATATGCCTCTAGATAGTTTCTACAGTAAAAGAAAAAAGAAATGATTCTCTTCTATGGAACATCCCTTTAGATAGTGGAAACAAAACAAAACAAAACAAAGCAATCAAACCTTAACTACTGCATCCTTTCCACATCCAAGTCATCTTTTCAGGACTCCCAGGCATCAATTCCTTCTGATGGGAGGTTTCCAGATCCCTTTCTGTCCTGGCTCTCTTTCTGTGGGAACAACCTAGGGTACATAGGTCCATTTTCAAGTGCATTTCATACAGAGTAGAACATAACAGAGCTAACAGAGCAGAACATAACAGAAGTAAAGGATTTTGGAAATGCAAGGAACATCCACATTTGACAGAAGTAGGCACGGGGACCCAGGAACATTACGTGAATTGTCCAATGTCATACAAATGGTTTCTTCTCTCCCCCCAAAATGTTCCTTCCACTGTTTTCTAAACTGAACTGCTTATTAACTAGATACAATATTTCAGGTATTCTATGATTATATGCAGTAGCTTTATTAACAACCATATTATTTTGTTATTTGTTTTACTTTATTTACGTGAACTGTAAACAAGGTCTTACATAGTTATATTTTCTCTTACATTTTCTCTTGTGTGGTTTAAACAAGCTTCTTAAAATTGTTTTGAGTCCGAATTTTTTAGTTCCCTCTAAACACACTGTAGCTGTAAATTGTCAGATCACCTTCTAGGTCCTCATCTGGATTATCATTAGACGTATTCAACAAGACAGAGGCAAAACAATAACAAAAGCATCAGAAAACAAACCCGTGCCATTCATTATATTGGGATCAAGGTTTAGATGGAAAATTCATTAATGAAGACATTTTGGGACCATTGTTGAACCACATGTGTTTATGCTTAATTGCATATTCACCCATGTTTGGTTTTCCTCTTTGCCTGCAAACATTCTGTGCAGACCTTTTTGCAAGCATCTTACTGGAATTGACATTGTCTAAGATCTGCTAACTCTACTGAAAAAGGAAAGGAGGTTATCGTGAAATGATAATACTATTCTTAGTAAAGTACTTAGTAAATGAAACAAACTTCTTTCTGTCCTATGAACCCACAAATCTTCTGTTTAGTAGCTTCATCTAGAATTTTGCCAAGCATTGATAAAAAATATTTAAATCAATGGTAGTTTTTCTTTATAAATGTTTTTGCAAATCAGGAGCTTTTCTTGGACCTCGCCTGTTCATGATTTCTCAAAACTTGATAGTACTTTGGGATAATATGTGAAAATGCTTAATAGCTTGGCATACAAATGTAATGGGCCTAACTTCAAGTATATTTAAACTTGTTTATGCTCTGTTGCAAAGTAACTCTCGGCTTAACTTCCTTTATTGATATATGTATGCCATTTTAAAAAATGTTAAAAAATTAAATACTGAGTAAATAAAGAGAACTTATAAAGGACGTGTTAGTTATAGAAAAATGAAATAAAAATACTAACATATATATGTGCAGTTTGATCTTGAGGACATTTTCATTAATCATAAAGTCCTTTGGGTGCCCTTCTCCATCCCTTTTCTTTCTCCATCAGAAAAAACAAAACAAAACAAAACGAAATTAAAAAAAAAAACCCTGCTATACTAACTTCTCCTTGTTTAGAGGCATTATTCTGCTTTTTTTCACTCGCTCTCATTCATGGCATTTCTCCTCTTCACCTAATGCCAATGTACATAATTTTCCTTACAGTCCTCCATAGATGGCGTGCCAGTGGTCATATTTTTCATTTACAATTTTACTGAAGGCTTTGCACATTGAGGGATTCAAATTCAAATTTGAATTTGAATTTATATTTTAATGTGTCTGTCTGTCCTATTTGACTCTGACTTTCGGCCCTGTCTATGTAAGTATACTTTCTCTCTCTGCCTTGGAGACTGTGCAAAGCTCGTCTGAGTTCAGCCAATACCTTCATTTCCACCAGGAGATGGACTTCTCTGGGCTTTGCTCATCTCTCTAGGTTTCTTTTAGTTCTTAGTTTTTGACCTTTGTGGAGCTCTTCCTTGGCTTTCTGTGATACATACATGTGTGTTTGTGTGTGTGTTTCCTATGTCTTATGTAACACGTCATTTTCATCAGGAGCATCAGTTAGGAAATAAACATGTGCTCTCCACCTTTTAGTTTGAAGGTAATTCTCTTTGATAGGAAAGGCAGAATCAAAACAGGAGTTGGGTAATTAATTCTATTATTCATTAATATCATATCTTTGGGGCCCTATCTTTTTCCTTTCATCATAGCTGTTGCCTTAGGATTGTTTCCCAGGCCTTTGTTTATCCTCACATTCTACTCTGGCTCTTATCTATAGTTACGATCTTCTGTATTTGTAGGTTGTTTTTAATCTGATCTTATAATTCCTCTTATCTTTTAGAAACCTTTCCCTTTTAAACTGTTTAGACATGGGATCATAATTACCTTTATAAAGACACAACCAGCATCTTAGATTCAGAAACAGAAAATTTCTAAGAATTTACGTAAAATTAGTTTTCTTTTGCTTTATGGACACGCCTTACATTACCACTCTCCTCCTTTATGAGAAGATCTTGGTTCCATGTGTTGTAGGAGTTGTAAAGCCTTCTCTGACTCATTATATAGCTATGTAGAACATAGGCTTTGCCCTCTGAAATCAGTAATTGCTCATCAGCCTAGAAAGTGCTTCTCAAATGCAAGGGGATATCAGCAGTTTGAATGGAAATTTAGGGCAATGCAAATAGCTGAATTAATTTAACTTATTAATGTACATTCTGTTTTCATTTGAAACACTTAAAAAAAAATCTTGAGTTGATCTTCTTAAGGCTCTTCCCTCTAAAAATAAAGGATTGGTAATGCTCAATTCTTAGCATTTTCCAAAGACAGGTTGGGATCAGTGGATGGATGTATTGTAGGTGGTTTATTAAATCTTTGATATAATGGGAATTTGTGTTGTGTTCTACCACGTTCATATTCAGAATATCACTGGAGTTCCAGGGAGGCAAGAGAGAACTCAAAGAAATAGAAACAATCTAGTACTGAAAATATCAGAATCTTTTGTAATTACCTTAAGTTTGCAGAGCATTTGTTCTGAGAAAAAAATTTACACTTTGGCTATACTTGGTATGAGTGTTTGAATGGTATTTAGATTGATCTAGCATTTTAGCAAGTATACCTGGTCCAAAAACAGTGAATACATATTACTCTATCAAGTGATACAATAAAAGACTTAACAAAGAATTAAAATATTATTTGTAAATTGAATTAATTGGAACCAAAATTTGATTAAAATAATGTTCATAGAACTAGATGTGTTAGAAAATACTTGACACAGATATATATTTATATCCATGAATGCATGACTTTTATATTCTAATTTTCACTATTCTTTTTGTATTTGGTAATTTACATTTATCTTAAGCTGAAAGCTTTTTGGTTGTTTAGCTTTGCAAATCTTGGTCTTTGTGATGTGAAATTTTACAGGTAAACTAGCACTGGATTTTCTGATGTGTATTATTAATAAATCAAAGATAATCTTGACATTGCTGTAAATTTTATGAACTTTGTTTAAACATATTGGCAAGATAAGCTTATTTATAGTCTCCTATTTTTAATACATCCTTTTACAGGAGATTATAAACCTTAGGAGTGTGAATACTAAGCTACTTTCCCTGCACTCAAAAGCAGTAGTACTCAACTTTCCTAATGCCGCAACCCTTTAATACAGTTCCTCATGTTGTGGTGACCCCCAACCATAAAATTATTTTCGTTGCTACTTCATAGCTATAATTTTTCTACTGTTATGAGTCTTAATGTAAATATCTGATATGCAGGATGGTCTTAGGCAACCCCTGTGAAAGGATCGTTCAACCCCCAAAGGGGTTGTGACCCACAGGTTGAGAACTGCTGACTTATAGACTAATAGAAGGAATAAAAATGCTCACAAATGAT
>CAUYRH010040348.1:0-21731 GCA_963574655.1 Perodicticus potto | reverse complement strand
TGGCCCACATCACAAAATCTCAACACTGCAGATCCTGGAGTGGATGTGGAGAGAAGGGAACACTTTTATACTGCTGGTGGGACTGCAAACTGATACAACCTTTTTTGGAAGGAAGTATGGAGAACTCTCAAAGAACTCAAGTTAGACCTTCCTTTTGATCCTGCAATCCCATTACTGGGCATCTACCCAGAAGAAAAAAAATCCTTTTATCATAAGAACACTTGCACTAGACTGTTTATTGCAGCTCAATTTTCAATCGCCAAAATGTGGAAACAGCCTAAATGCCCACCAACCTAGGAATGCATTAACAATCTATGGTATATGTACACTATGGAATACTATTTAGCCATTAAAAAAATGGAGACTTTGCAGCCTTTGTATTAACCTGGATGGAAGTGGAACACATCATTTTTAGTAAAGCATTACAACAGTGGAGAAGCATGAATCCCATGTACTCAATGTTGATATGAGAACAATTAATGACAATTAATGACACGGTGGGGTGAGGGAAGGGGAGAGCAGAGAAAGAATGAGGGAGGGGTGGGGAAAAGAAGAGCATAGAGAGGGAAGGAGCGAGGGGGATGGGATCTTGGTGTGTGCCACATCTTTTGGGGGCAAAACATGATTGTAAGAGGGACTTTACCTAACAAAGGCATCAGTGTAACCTGGTTTCTTGTACCCTCAATGACTCCCCAACAATAAAACAAATAAAAAAGAAAGGTATCATAAGTCAAGGATGATATATAATTTGTATAAAAATTTTTGGAATATATTTAGCTTTTTAATCTACAATATATGTCCAGAGATCATTTTAGTAAAGATATTAACTCAAAATTCATCTGACAGAGCTTGAGCCCTAGAAACTATCTGTTAAATTATCTTTTCTTTATACCTCAAACATAGTAGAAGATAGCTTAGACTGAAAACTTAGGGTCATTTCCTGGCTCTATAACTTTGTTTTGGTTGGCCTGTCTGAACGGTTTTCACATGTTAAAAATCAGCATAACATTTCTTATTCTAATTTCTATCAGGCTTATTCACAAATGTTTTATGTAACACTGACTAGTCTCCATCCACAGTTGCTTAAAGACAGACAATCTGAATGTTTGAGCTACAAATAGAGATATCCCAATAAGGCACAGTCAAAACAAACCCAGATTATTTGATTGTTTGAAATTTGATATTAGAACAAATTTTTAAAACATTTTTAAGAGATTAAAAGCTACTTAGGACTGGGCATATTCTCTTTTTCTATACCACATAATTATTAGGCATTGAAATTGTACAGATATTTAGTTAACTACACATTACCCAAATGATAATGTTAACTAATATTTACATGTTGTATTATACCTTGTATACCATTTTCACTAATAGATGCTCACTTTAATGTACACTTGGAAATATGTCTAAGATAGAGTGAGCCCTTCATAAATTTAGCATAAATACAATGAGCCTCTCCAGATGAGGGTACAGAGAATGCTCCATTATACCTATTTCTTTGGTAGTAGAACTACTTTTTTCAGAACATCTTGTGAAAATAGTATTTAAATCTATAACCTTTAGGAATTCTATGATTTCTAAGAAAACTTCTTAATCTAGCATTCTACAGTTTTATTCCTAGCTTTACTAACTGGATCGATTTTCCCTTTAGATCTGAACCTGCTTTTCTTTTCTTTCTTTGTTTCTTTCATTTTTGAATCTGTTTCTTGACCATGCCAAATCTGAAATACTATCACATAAACAATTATTATGGAAATTATAGATGACCTTTAATACCAGTGATAAAACAAAACAAAGCAAAACACAAGGCATTTATTTCTGAAAAAGTAGTAAGTACTATGTAGATTTAAGTAACATCAGAATCATCAATTGAAAAACCAAAATACATTTTTCTAACTTGAAATAAATTTTTAACTGATGAGATGAAACGAGCTAAGTTAGTAGGAGAATTCCATCGTCTATCTCCAAAGTAACCACAAGCTCTTGACCCAACGTTATAATCTTTGCTTACTTGTACATAGTTTTTTTTTTTAGAGACAGAGTTTCACTTTATCAACCTCAGTAGAGTGCTGTAGCGTCACAGCTCACAGCAACCTCCATCTCCTGGGCTTAGGTGATTCTCTTGCCTCAGCCTCCCAAGTAGCTGGACTATAGGTACCCACCACAAAGCCAGGCTATCTTTTGTTGCAGTTTGGCCTGGGCCGGGTTTGACCCTGCCACCATTGGCATATGGAGCCAGTGCCCTACCCACTTAGCCACAGGTACCTTGTACCAGCCACCTACACTTGTGCATGTTTTTCAGATAAAATTTTAAACCATATAAATCCAAAGGGCCCAGCAAGCTGAACTTTTTATCTACAATTGTGTCACTTACAATAACAGATTAGAGACTTTTTGAGACTTGTCCCAGCTAAGACCTCATACTCTGAGGTGACACCATTGCCTGCCATTATCTACACTTTTCTGTAATCCATGATGTCATGTGGAGCATCACGACTGTTGGAATCTGACATGCTTGTCCTGGAGCCAGATGAAACAGCTGGGAAGTCTACTGAGCAACGAGCTTCAGCAGAGGCAAACTGGAGGTTAAAAATGTTTAATTTTTTTTTAGGACCAATTAACCTGAATTATAAAGAACTCTTTCCAAATCTAACCCAAGCAAGTTGTTTAGAGCAAGATCAATGTTCACGTTTGACTACAATAGATTCTTAGCCAGTCTTATGCATTTGCCTTCTTGTGATTGCTTTTAAAATAAAAAAAAATGTTACTCTGTCCCCCATTAAAAGGAAAACAAAATAGAAACTGTTAGACTATTATATTTGTGATAAAATTCTGTTTTGGTCATCTGATAGTAGTAAGTTTCTTAAAACAGTAGAAATGTTGCTTTTCCACTGAACTCTAATGGAGTATTATAAGGGAAATGGCCATTTTCTCACTAATCTACTGAGTAACTTGTACTTTGGGTATGGGAGTGTATATATTGTCAAATAGCTGTCAGAATTAGCTTCCTTCTTCAAGAAAGTACCTGTTGATGTCATAGGGAAAAGTCTGTCTAGGGATTAAGCCAATGTAACTTTATTCCTGTAATGTTGATATTATCAAAATATGTCCCCATTTAAAATGAAAATCTGCCTTGTGAAAGCATTGGGCAAGGCAATGAACTATGGCTCCTTCTTTGACTTATCCATTCCAGCGGCCCCACAATCCTCACATAAGTCAGACTCTTCATGTGAAATGTTTCTGCTTTAAAGAAGCATATGTTGCCCCATTTTAAGTAGATGAATTTTTTCTCCACATGCTCTTTCCTGCTTCTTATCATCTTCCTTCATTCAACATCTGAACCCCAAGAGGGTATCTCTTATCTTACACATCTTCCCCAATCAGCAAATTGAAAGGGATCAACTTTTGGTTAATGTGAGTGAGATATACTTTTATGGATATTTAAGCTATTTCCCTAATCATGGAAATAAAAAAAATCCTGGTACCTCACTAAAAGAAAAACAAAACAAAAACAAAACATAAAACTTTACTAAATAGGGTGAAGGTGGAAAATTCTGTGGCCCAGGAGAGTAAGGTCTTCTATAGTGCCTCTACAAAAGAACAATTCTGATCAGGATTTAAAAATGATTTAGTCCTTGCTGTATATATCAATTCAGCATAGCTTCTGCCTATATAAATACTTTCCAATTAAAAGTATCGGTTTCTGATAGTTTGCAAAATGAGCTCTATTCATAATATCATTTTTGCTGTTGGTTAATGTCACCAAGGTGAGAAACATCTATTTCTAGTCTGCGTCAGAAGAAAACTTAAGAGAACATGTATAGGCTGCTTTTATTGAAGGGCCTTGTTTGTTGGGTCTTCCATATTTGCACCTTAGGAGTCTAGAAGTTCTGCAGAGTTTTGCTCAAGCTATTCAAGGTTGAGCATCTATTCACACGTCTTTCAAATTGAGACAGTCATAGCTTTTCCAAAACAGTCTGCTTATTAGGTCTAGGCCTTTCTATCCACTGTCTCAGGAAAAATAATCAGAACAGCTTCCTTTTCTCTTTTCTGTACTTTATTGTGTGTTTCAAGGTTGGAAAAAATGCAGGATCGATGCCTTTCCTTTAAAATATGACATAGTTATTTCTTGCCCCCAGAATAGCCACCACAGATTTTCTCAGGGCACACTGCTTGTGACACTAGATGAGGTTGGCTTTAATGAGTCAGGCTGGGGCTGCTTGACTCTAGTCCTTCTCACGGGAGTGATTCACTCACAGTCTTCACACATATTCCTGCTGACACTTTAAAACACTGTGTTTGTTTCCTGTTAGGCACAGTACACAAACTACTCAGAGCAGCTTTATCCACCCAGAGACCCAGACCACATATGAAAAGCTAAAAACAGAAGAATTTTTTAAAAGATTGATCAGAAGACATAAAATATTAATTCTGACTTTGCATGGGCTGCTCATCAACATGGGGAATGATATTAGCTATTAATTGCTATCATTATTGGAGATTACTGTACCTTGATTTTAATTTACTTTGGTGAATGTGGCTATTAGTGATGTTCCTACTTTTTTGGAGGGGGGAGGATGGTCATTCTGGAAACAGTGCATTTTTGTCATTGGAACATGGATTTTCAGGACAAGCTTTTGTGCAGCAAATCATTCCTCTTGATGTCAGGAAGATAATATCTTTGACATAGATGAACATAACCAAAGGAAAAATATTTCCTAATAAAAATACTTATCTCAGTTTTATTAACATGTTGACTAGCAAGGAAGAATTTCTAATAAATGCAGTTGAAGTAAATGACTTTTCAGCAGTTTTAATTCAAACTTAGGTCCAGGAAATTCTCAGATATCCCTGGGCCCATGAGAAAGCCAATCACTTTCTCTTTTTGGAAATAAAATTGAGAAGTTTAAAATGCAAAGTGTTAATAGCACAACTTTGAAGTCAACCAGACATTGCCAGTTATTAACTGCTATTTAACCCCTGTGATATTCAATTTTCCTATTTCTACTGTGGGGATAACAATAGGTAAGACGGAGATGATTCTTACAGGATGACATGTAGCCTGAAACATAATCAATGTGTAATGAAGCCAAACGTTTTAGGTGCTAAGCTGTATTTTCTTAACTTTTTCTAAAAGCAAGAAGTCAATTCCTACAAAGTCAATGAAACTGAACAATAGTTCTAGACCAGTGGTTCTCAACCTTCCTAATGCCTCCTAATGCCATGACGCTTTAATACAGTTCTTGTTGTGGTGACCCCCAAGCATAAAATTATTTTCATTGCTGTAATGTTATGAATCATAATGTAAATATCTGATATGCAGGATATATTTTCATTGTTACAAAGGGGTTGTGACCCACAGGTTGAGAACTGCTGTTCTAGACCCTTAGCCAAAAGCTTATCATTCAATATCATAACAATCAAGATGTCAAAACATTCACCTAACTTCATATTCTATACGTGTGAAAGGGAGTCACCAGCATTTTAAGATTCTCATTTATTCATTTTCTGCACCCTAGGTTGAAAGTCATCACAGATCTAGTTGCTGAAGAGTGACCAAATTGGGAATAATCTGCCCACATGATTTTACCACATATTCTAGTTCTCAATAAGCTATCCTGTGTGTGTGTGTGTAATGTACAATGGTGATAGGACTGGAGTTCTATGACTTAGAAGTGAAAGTCTTTGTATTAAATTACCAGTCCTTTGAATTAATATGTCTCATTATTAGGCAATTCCATCATCAAATTTTATTTTCTTTCTTTGTGATTGTATTTCACTCATCGCTAATTCCCTATCTTTCCTGGTTCTCTTTAACTGCTTTCTTTACATCTTTTTTGCTTATCAGTCCTTTGAAAACTGAGCTGTACAAAATGTTGTAAATAGTTTATATATACTTAATCAGCAATCATTAAGAAGACAGGTATTATGTGCAAAGAAATGTGCTAAGGACAGGCAACTATACAGTGATAAAAAAGACAAAGTTACTGTCCTTGAGGGCCTCACATGTTGCAGAAAAAATAACAAAGTGCTGACACCAAAGAACAATGAGATAAATTCTGGTGAGTTCCGCAAAGTTATCTCATTGGCTTGTGGTAGCCTCAGTCTCCAGGCTTGCCTTGCTTCAATGTCTGCTGGATTGTGGAGTCACAATGATCTTGAAAGCTTGAATCAGATCATCCCTTACCTTAAAACCCATCAGTGGCTTCCATTTGCCATCAAGTAAAACATCAAATGCCATAAAACGCCATTCAGTGCTTTTCATGATCTGATCTCAGTTTAGCTCTTCAGTCTTCCATTGTTGTTGGTTTTTCTTTTTTCACCTATCTCAACAATATCCCACTTTCTGTTTACTTGTCTCCAACACAGAAACAATGTCTTGTTCACTGTTCTGTCCTGAGTACCCAGTTGTGTCTAGCTGACTGAAACCAACTAATAACTGTTTTCATTAAGGTGGGGAATGGTGAGTTTTTATTTGAAAACAATGAATTCTAAGTTCTGATTTATTCAGAATAATATATCCAATAGGTGACTAGAAATATTGAATTGATGTATCTGCTAGAAACTGGGACTCATTATGGAAATATTAGAGTTATTTGCAAACACTTCTTCTTTTACAGCATACTACAAACAAAAAAACCAAGAATAGAGTTTAAAATAGCCCTATATGTTGAGTTAAACACCTGTAAGCAGTTTTGTTGTTGTTGTTGTTGTAGTTTTGAGACAGAGTTTCATTCTGTTGCCCAGGCTAGAGTGTTGTGCCATCAGCCTGGCTCACAGCAAACTCTCCAGTTCCTTGGCTCAAGAGATCCTCCTGCCTCAGTCTCCTGAGTGACTAGGACTACAGGCACCTGCCACCACGTCCAGCTAATTTTTCTGTTTTTAGTACAAACAGGTTCTCACTCTTACTCAGGCTGCTCTTGAGCTCCTGAGCTCAATACATCTGCTGAACTTGGCCTCTCACAGTGCTCTGATTATAGGCATGGGCCACCCTGCCTGGCCTTTAAACAATTTTCTTTATCCTAAGACTTGCTGAATGATCTAATGGTGATGGTATGAATCTTCAAGATAAGGTTATAATTTGAAGTATTTTCTAAAAATATATGATGAAAGAGCATGTTCCTCATCGACATCAATGGTTTATAAAAGTTTAGGGAGAAAAAGAGATATAGCAGAAAGGAAGTAATAGGTGATCATGAGGCAAAAAAGGAAACCAGCCAAGTGAAGCATCTTGCCAATAAAAGGATCGATAAGAATACAGTGTGTATGATAAAGTGGGTAATGCTGAAAGGTCAAGGAGGATGTGAGCAGCATAAGTGTGTATTTCTAACAAAACAGAAACAAGACGTTTGGAAGCTAAGGTGGACGGAAGGGGATGGAAAAGGGTAGGAGTAAGACGTGCAGGCACACAGCCAGACAGTGTCATGGGGCAAAGCAGGTGTGGAACTTTAATACGGCTGTCCTGAACTGTCCTGATACAGGAGTGAGGTGAGCTACACGAACCACACCAAACTGGGCCGAGAACTCTGCAATCTTAATTCAGTTCATTCGGTTGTATGGACTGAGCTCCACATAGAACCTGGATGATGTTTGTGCCTGTTGGAAACATTTAATTAATGGACCATGGTCCCAAAATAGAGCTTTTTTTTTTTTCCTTTTTGACAGCCTAATTCATTAGAGCAAGCTCATTGACTGTTCAACATTCCAAAATCATCAGCTAAGAGACAAAATAACAAACGCGACCCGGGAGAGACTGCCGAAAGCCAGTGTACCTGCGTTTATTCTACACTCCCCAGCCGCTCACCACTCAGTTCCAGGTCACATGTCACTTCTCTGTTTCTCTTTTCCCTTCAGAATCAAGCTTTCAGCGAGTCTCATTTTCTGCTTATTTTCCACCCTCCTTTTTTGCCTCCTTTCTCCCTGACCAAAAAATGCTATATAGCAGACAGACTCATTCATCTCCAGAACCTTATCTGGGGGAGCATATGTTTCTTTTCTTTGAGGTCAGATTAACTATCCCTTATATACAACAAAAAGAAGAAATATGCACTGGCAGCAAATGCTCTTCTGGTAAACCATCATTTCTATCCACTGTGTTAAGCCAATTTAGCATGCTTAAACATGCCTTTTGTCACCAGCAACAAAAGCAAAAGGCAGCTGAACTCTGGTTAATAAATCATTTTCTGAGGCAGAAAGACTGCTTGGGAAATCTGATGCCAGACATTTAAGACTATTCTCTAGAGAGTGCTCGTCATGAGTTCACCCAATTTCCTCATGATTAAAACTGTTTTAACAAAAGACATTTTAGAGAGCACAAGGAGTGACTAAATTTAAAACAAACTCTCTAAGTAGTTGAGGCAGACTTTGTATTTGCAGAAGGGTTTATTGGATAAATTCTTTTCCACAGAGAAGAATGAGTAATCGGAAGATATTATTCTAGAGATATTTTAAGAGAATATGAGTTCTATGAAATGTTAACTTATATATTTCAAACCTGTGCTCCAAACTTCAACCTTTCCTATTTGAGCTTACATTTTTATTGATTTAAATTAAATGTATTCATCATTCATTCACTAGCCAAAAGAACAGTGTAAAGAATTTGAATTTACCATAAAAGACAGAACATCTCAGCGTGCGCACACACACCCACAAAGAAATAGAAAATCAACTTGAAATGTTAACCAAACCAAAAAAGGAAAAAAGGAGAAAGAGATAAACAAGTCAGGGAGGAGAGAGGGAGGGGTAAACTTTGGAAATAACATGTTCACATTAAATGTCCATACATGTGTTTGACATACACAAAAGTATGATGACAATTAGGGCAAAACCTTCCCCTTCCCAGGTTCTAGTTCGACAAACTCTAATTATCACTGCCAAATGTTTGAAATGAAAGCATAAGCAGAACTATCCACATTCTTGTAGTTAATTTTATTACACTATGAAAAAAGTTGCTGCCTTATCCATTCATTTATATTAGGTAGTACACGCATTCGTTTCAGGTAGAACATTTTCAGGTCAGGTGACACATTTAAAAATTCATCTTAAGTGTTCCAGGATGAATTTTCCAGGCCTGACTTTTATCTTCTCCACCCACCCAGCTGCTACATGACTTTTAGGGCTTAGAAATGATTCCAAACTCTGAGCAAAGGGGAGTAAAAGCTTTTGAATACACAGGTGCCACGGTATGCAGAATCTCACGTTGCCATGCTTACTGATGAATGCAGGGGAGCAACATTATCTGGCCAGATAACATAGGCATCTCCAACCTCTGAAAATTGCATTGTTTCCTGATCAGATGAGTAACATTGCAAAACATCACCGTCCATATGGACACAGAGGAAAACTTGATTGAATGGCTGTTAAGGAGATAGAAAATGCCATGATTTGAATTGTTCACAGCCAGCAGACACATGTAGCAAATCTTTGGCTACTGTATAGCTCGCTATGTTCTCTCTAACAACATGCTGTCTTTAGACAAATGCTTTAGCCTTAAAATAATGAAGTTGCTAATTTAGCTAAATGTGGTTATAATAATGATAACACTTATGTGCCAGTTACTGTGCAAAATGCTAAACATTCATTATTTCTCTTTTACATAAGAATGCTGAGCTGCTAGAGCAAATTATTTTGCATGTCCTTTGTGACTGTATTTTTATTTAGCTTTCTGGATGTTTGTAGCCATTTTCATATCCTGCCTCCGCTAAAGCCTTGGAATAACTAACGTCATAGAGGATTTTTTGGTGAAAATTGTAGTGAACTTTCAATGAAATATTGTTGGTAAAAGGAGCTTTGAATTCTGGAAAGTGCAAATAATGATCATTTATTTACCTACCTATCCATTCATCCATTTATTTATTCATCTACTGCTTTGTTCTATTAAAAAATGAAAACACCTTAGTCAGTAAAATGCTGTTTACCCAGCCTCTGTATGGTTTCAGGTGCCAGCAAAGGGGGAATGATATTGGTTATAACCTAATTCTTTTTAAAATTATATCTTGTTAATCCAAATGTAGTCTATACCTGCCAGATCTTTTATAATCACTTTCTCAGGTGTGTTTTAGACACAAATACTAGAAACAGATCAAAACTTTCAAGTATTTATTGATAAGATGCTTGGTTTAAAATGACTTTTAATAATTTAGTGATACCTCCTTCACTTTCTCTCAGCTTCCTACTAAAGTGTAGAAAAGAAACATCATTCATTCATGTCAATATTCCATAGAAAATAACAAATTAAATGTAAGTACATGCGACACTCTATATAATGAAGTGCAGTTTACTCCAGGCATGCAAAGCTGGTTTAATATTAGGAAATAAGTCAGTACAGACAATCCTATCATCACGTCAAAAAAAGAATAAGTAAAAGGAGCATCCACAGGCAATAAAAACGATAATGTTTAAACATTTACCATCGTATATTCCAAATATCTTTTTTGAAACATAAAGCTTATCACATCACTCTCTTGCTAAAAATTTTCCATTGGTTTCTGATATACTTAAGTTTAAATTCTGAAGTCCTAAAAGGCTTTTCATGATTTGACTTTAAAATATCTCTTTGACTTAATCTCTTAATCACTTTTCATCTCATTCTTCTAAGCTGCTCCTAAGACCCAACATACTTTTACCCAATCCAAGGCTTTGGACTTGACGGTCTCCTGCCTGAAAAGCCTTGCCGTTGCTTTTTCATATAACTTTGCCTCTCACTTCATTCATATTTCTGATCAAGAAACACTTCTCGGAGAAGCTTCTGATCTTGCAGTGGGAAATGATCTTCTCCCTCTCTCGCCATATTAAAGTACTTCTCAACCCTCCTTTATTTTCTTTAAAACATGTCTATAAATAGGAAATTGTATTTTATGTTTATATATTATTTATCTGTCTGCCCCAATAAAATATCTGGCACATGCAAGATGTCCAATAAATATAAGCTGAATGAAGGCTGAATACAAGTTGTCTATGTGCCATGATAAGAATAAGGACATGTCCTCAACAACATCCAGAACAGTGGAGGCAAACCCACAGCCAGAATCATATTTAAAATATGGATTGTCTGAGCTCAAGAGTGACCCCCAGCTCTAAAAATACTGGGCAGTGTGGCTGGCGCCAGCAGTCCCAGCTAATTGGAAGGCTGAGGCAAGAGGATCACATGACCCCATGAGTTTGAGGTTTCTACAAACTATGATGCCACGGCACACTACCAAGGGAGAAAAAGTGAGACTCTGTCTCAAAATTTTCAAATAAAAAATAAATAAGTAAATAAATAAATAAATAAAGTAGCATTTCATATGCACATAAAATATCATATAGAGTACATAATTGTAACTTTGGAGAGAAAAATATCAAAATAAGTACTTGTAGAAGAAAAGTCTTGATAAGCTTACACCTACATGTTAGCAATGGAATCTTTATTATTTATTTATTTATTTATTTTTGAGACAGAGCCTCAAGCTGTTGCCCTGGGTAGAGGGCCATGGCTTCACAGCTCACAGCAACCTCAAACTCTTGGTCTCAAGTGATTCTCTTGACTCAGCCTCCCAGGTAGCTGGGACTACAGGCATCCACCACAATTCCCGGCTATTTTTTGTTGCAGTTGTCATTATTGTTTAGCAGGACCAGGCTCGGTTCGAACCCCTCCAGCCTCGGTGCATGTGACTGGCTCCGTAACCACTGAGAAACGGGTGGGTGCTGAGCCAGCAGTGGAATCTTTAAAAGGTAGAGAAATTTACAGACTTGCTGTTTTGTTTGCTTATTTTTAGTCATTCTTTTAAATTCTATAAAAATTAAATTAAATTAATATAGAATTTAAATTAGATTAGATTAGATTAGATTAGATTGGGTTAATTTAATTTAATTAATTTAAATTAATATAGAATTAAATTAAATTAAATTCTATATTGTTTGTGAGGGATTCCTCTTAATTTTCTGTACCTATGTGGCGATACAGAATATGTATTAACAAAAAAAAAGATTTGGTTGATGTTATAGACTGAAAGTTTGAGTTGCCCCAAATTCATATGTTGGATCCCCAACCCTTAAGGCAGCTATATTTGGAGAAGGGGCCTCCAAGGACATAGTTAAGGTCAAATGAGGTCATAAGGTTGGGTCCTTATTGCAAAAGGATTAGAGTCCTTATAAGAAAAGACACTAGAGAGGCTCTCCCTCTCTCTCTCTCTCTCTCTGTCTCTCTCACTTCCTCCTCCCTCGGGCCCTCTACCCAACTCTGGGCACACATGAGGAAAGGCGATGTGAGCAACCAAGGCGTGGCTGCCACTTACATACCAAGAGAAGAGGCCTCAGAGCCTCGGAATGAAACCTACCTTACTGGCCCCTATCCTGGACTACCTATCCTCCAGAACTGTGAGAAGCAAACTTCAGTTTTTTAAGCCTGTCAACCTGTGGTACTTGGTTTTAGCAGTTTCAGCTAACTCAGACAATTAGTAAATTAGACAGGCGAAGCCATCAAGTCATAATGAAATTGTTCTTTGTCAAGTTACACATTGAACTTAAGGACAGAAAGTATATAACCCTTTGAATTTCCATAAAGTTTAACTTCAGAAAATGCAAATGATTTATATTAAACTTACTTAATATGAAGTTCATGTGTTTGTTTATATACTACCAGACCCGTTAAGGGTAGGAATAAAAATCTATACTTTAAGATGTAAAAATCAACATTTTACAGTGGGCACATAAAAATCTACTAAACCCAGTAACTCCAAAAACCTACTCAAAGACATATTCAAATATTGTTGTTTAAAAATATTCAATGCAATCTAATTTATAAAGGCAATGCCTAAAAAAAGTCATAATTTAAGATATATTTTTTACGACAGAAGTACACAAGTAACAAACATCACGTTTTAAAGAGCAATGCCACATAAAATCATTCAACATAAAAATAATGAAAAATTAAAAAAATAAAAAAGAATCTATTGCAGGGTTTTACTTTTCTAAAACATGGTCTATTTCACAGAAATAGGTATGAAGAAACAGCATCTTAGTGATCTTTTAGATAATAAATTATTAATAGTTTAATTTTTCATACTTTTGTAATTTTAAAATCTTTCATAATTAGCATAATCAGAAAAAACAAGCATGAATTTTATGTTTTTAAAGAACAACTTTGCTCCTTAACATAAACTTGAGCAATTTTGAGACATATGAGACTTTATGAGTGAGAGTGAGCTTGGTGCCTGTCGCTCAGTGGTTAGGGTGCCAGCCACATGCACCGAGGTTGGTGGGTTCAAACCTGGCCCAAGCCTGCTAAACGACAATAACAACAACAGCAACAAAATAGCTGGGCATTGTGGCGGGTACCTGTAGTCACAGCTACTTGGGAGGCTGAGGCAAGAGAATCGCTTAAACCCAAGAGTTTGAGGTTGCTGTGAGCACTGACTCCATGGTACTCTACCAGGGGCAACATAGTGAGACTCTGTCTCAAAAAGAAAAAAGAGTGAAAATAATATATGAAAAGAATGTTTAAAGAATTATTTCTGTTATTATTACATTCAAGAAGCCCAGAAGTAATGTAAAAAGATTAAAAGGAAAAAGATGGATACATTGGTTTATTCAGGAAAATGCACCATTTTCCCTTTCCAGAAGACAAAATCTAAATGTTATCAATTATTTTTTCCACCAATTTAACACCATTTTAACTCCTAATTATTTATCAAATCCAATTTCTTTTCATCTTCAGTTTCTCCCTATTTATAGTTTCCTTCTACTGATACAGCTTCTCTCAGAATCATTTTTTTCAAAGCATAGTCTTATCCTTTTCCATACCTCTATCCTCAAACTCTGAATTGTTCTCCATTGATTATACAATAAAGTCAAGCTTTCTCCTAAGCTCTGAGCGATCACACTGCCTGCTTCTCCTAGCGTAGCATTCTCCTTTGTGGCCCATGCTTTGATTGTTCAAACGTGCCATGAGCCCCTCAACTGCAGAGATTTGAACATACTCTTGCCTACCCACTGTGTGAATCATTCTTCAAATTTTGACTTACTGGTCACTTGACCAAAATTGTCCATGACTGATTAATAGGTAGTGTTCCCTTTTAGAAGCACTTTATTATTTTCTTTTTGAGACAGAGTCTCAAGCTGTTGCCCTGGGTAGAGTGCCACGGTGTCACAGCTCACAGCAACCTCAAACTCTTAGGCTTACTTGATTCTCTTGCCTCAGCTTCCCAAGTAGCTGGGACTAGAGGCAACTGCCACAACACCTGGCTATTTCTTTTGCTGCAGTTTGTCATTGTTGTTTTAGCTGGCCCAGGCCGGGTTTGAACCCACCAGCCTCAGTGTATGTGGCACTTTCAACATCATCATCTTTCCTTCACAATTGGCTTGTTACAATGCATTTATTTTGGTGATTGTCTTATAAATATATGGCTCTTCTCTGAACTCTAAGCTCAGGACTTTCCGTTTTTACTTGTTATTGTACCTACAGGCCCAGAAAAATGTCTAGCATATAGTAGGTGATTAATGAATATTTATTGAACAAATATTTTCAGAATATTTTTAAAGCCTATGAAGTAGAAGAACATTGAAATATCCATTAGAAAAATGTGCAAAAGAAATTGAAAAAAAAAGAGTAATTTAATTGATAAATGCAAAAAAATATAGCTCTTTAAATGACATGTATAAAAGATACATCCTATATATGCAGAAACGAAAAAATCTCTATTAACACCTCATTGGGAACAGTGGTATTTCCAGATATTTTTGTTTTTGTCTATTTGCTCTGCAGTATTTTCTCATGCGATCATGATGAGCCTCTATTAACGTTATTCTTTTAAAAGAAACAATTACTTCTTGACTATGAAGTAGAGAAAACAATTCATACTCACTTAAATGATGAGGATATTTATCATCTCACATAACAAGACGCTCAAGAGTAAGGGAAGTTCCCGAGCTGATAGATTGATTAGCTCAGTGATCTCATCAAGAATCCAAAGTTTTAACATCCCTCTCTCTGTCATCCTTCATCTATCAGCTTTTCCTTAATTTGAGCCCTGAGGGTCTAGCATTGTTGACAGCATCAAGTAAATCGTTGTTCTCCTTTGTTCATATATTTTGAAAGAGATGGAGAAACCTGTCTGCCAGTTAAGGACTATCATTGGGCAACAGAGTTCTTAAGTCCACTCCGATGGAATGTCACTGGGCAATGCCATGCATCTATGCATGTACTGGCTTACACCAATCAGTCTCTGATGACTCAGCCCGCTTACCCTCGGTAACATGGGAAGAGGTGCATAAATGAACAAAATCAGGGTGTTGTAACAGAAAAGAAAAAGGTGACAGATACATACAATATGGGCAACGAAAAGGGTCTGTACCTCCGTATATTGGTATACATTAGAATGTAAAAATAAATAAATAAAACAGAGAGGCAAGCAAAACATGGTCAAATAATTCTAACCAAGCACAAAAATGATATTTTATGTACATTCCAACTTTTCATAAGTTAGATATTAAGGGAATACACATAAGTTTTCCCTCAGCCCAAATGGTAAATATCAACCTCATGTCTTCTTAGAGAACAGACTCATCATGAGTAAAGAATAAAAATTTACATTTTAAAGTACACAGATCTGCTCTGTATGTTACCCATTTAATGCATCCCAGACATCTATTCTTAGCTACAAAAATAATAAAGTGGAATGTGGAAATAAGCATTCATTTGGTTCAGCAACATGGTGCAAATAACCTAATTAAATGCACCCAACCTGCTTTCACAGCTGCACATGGTAAAATTGATGCTTCTGCAAAGATTGTAAGCTGTGTCCACTTGTTTCTAATCCACAAAGGACAGATTTTATGATGTTACAAAATTAACACAATGGACAGTGGCAGTACTTACAGTGCACTCATAGTGCAGCTACCCATTAAAACCTCAGCAATTAGGCTTTCAGAGGACCCCAGGAACCTGAGTAGTGTACTTTGGAATTTCAGTTTACTACAAAGTTAGGGATTTTCTTCATGTTTAACAATATCAATTCCTATACATATAAATCAGGTTGAAAGGTATACATAAAAATGACTCATTCATAAAATTTGCATAGTTCCTATGTGAGTCGATAGTTTAACAATTTGTGCAACGTAATAATAGTTCTGAATAATTTATCACTGAGAAATTTCACCATTAATTTTAATATTTTCCACCTTTTCCACTTGCCTATGAGGATTAAATGAGGGAGTCCCACTGTCAAGGACGATGTAGAGAATCCAGCCAGATTAACCCACCTTGGATTTTCTTAGCAGTAATGTAGAAAGACACATACTAAGTTTGACCTACTTCTCAGGAGTTTCTCTGTGCAAACTATAGTTCTCAACAGAGTTCTCAAGAAAACCATAAATGATGGCAAACCCCTCGATGTGGATATGCTCTCCAGGAATCTAACCCACCTGAGGTTCTTTGAAATTGCATCTAGACATATTCTGTTTATACTTCAAGCTTTGCAGTAAGCCGGAGGGGAACTGCGTTCATTTGTGAGGTCAATTAATTCAATAGGAATTTTACCTCTTTGGGTATCATTTGAGGAGCGACAGTTACTTGCTGAAGCCCATCATACCAGTAGGGTAGTGAACCGGAGTGCATGGTGCCTCTTCTCAAGTTTACCTGAAAGGATCCAATCAACATGTAGTAGTTATTTGTGAGGAATTAAGGGAAAAGAAAAGAGCGTCCGTTAAGATATTAATCTCCTTTCAAAGAATTGAATGTTACTATTAGTAGACAAGGCTCTCATAAATGATCATATGAATAGCAACATTTGTCAGTACTTTGTTACAAATACCAACAACATGCAAAATAACTGATTCTAAGCCTAGATGTCATAGAAATCTACAATGTGGGAAATATTAGATGTTTCCTAAGAGGCAGAATTGCAGAGACTAAGAGCTGTGGTACAGATATCAGATATCCACCTCAACTTACTCGCCCTTTCTCCTTAGTAGCATCATGAAAATGTTTAAATTGTATTGTCACCTGGAACAAAAGAACACAGTTCCTGGCCTCCCTTTTAGCAAGATGTGGTCATATATCTAAGATTTGACCAATCATCTAAAAGATGAACTTAAAGATGAAAAAACATTCATGAAGGTTGCTCTATAAGACACAATTTTTCTGAAAAAGACTCTTTTTCCTTTGTTTTCTCCCTCTTTGGGCACGAAATTCAAATCTGATGACGCTAAGATGGTGTCATGAGGCTAGGGGTAGAAATTTAGAATCAAAGAGGGCTCATTTTGTGTAAGAAAGTCACAGACACCTGTCTTGTTCATATTGCTCCCCTAAAAAAAAAGTGCAGCCAAACCCAAACCAGTGAATCTAATAGACAGTAGAGTGGAAAGGTTCCTGGCTGGGGCACAGAAGAAATGTGTTATTTGTCGCACCTGCCCTGGGGAGAATATGAAAGAGACCATCCCTGCCATCGGGGTTCCCACTCCAGAGAGGAGATCCATGCTGAGCACGAATTCTGCTTCTTGTCCCTATATCTTTTCCTAAAATAATCTTGAAGGTGCAATAAAAGATATTGGCCTGTATTTTTTTTTTTTTTTGTATGACAAGATAGAGGCTAATTTCAGTGGAGGTCAGGTGGTCTGAAATAATTTTACTCTTTATATACTTTGTCCAACATATGTTTAAGAAAAAATAAGTACTTCTGAATTGGATTTAACTTAATTAAATAGGAGCAGGTAAAAAATAGAAGCATGTAGAGGGAAAAATCACATATTTAAAGAATTTAACCATTAGAAATGACTTTTAGAAAAAACATTAATAGAAAGCATATTTTAAAAATGTATATCATCTTTTAATTATTTATACAACATTATTTCTGTTATGTAGGGAATCCTAACAAGAGACAACAAAATGAAATAATTCTTAATATTTTTAATAATTTGGTTTTGTATATATATTCCTAAAATTTTTAAGAATCAGAATTACTAAAGTATATTTTCAATGTTCAAAATAATTCACATTATTTTCATAGGAAAGCCTACAGTGAGATGGATATAAACTATGTAGCTTCAGAAACGGACATATTACTATGTAACTTCAGAAATTACCAGAAATGGTTTCCTGGTATATTTTGCCTTCATTCTACGTCTATTCTATATATGTAAATATTCTAAATCTGTATTTGTAAAATGTTCTTTTATAAAAAAAAAAAAAAGCAACTGTGCATTTATAAGTACAACACAAGCAGGGAAGGTTTCACACTCCCCAAAAGGCAGGAACATGAAGTTCAAAGGGCACCGATAAAACCAGAAGAGCAATTTGATAAATTGCATACACAGTTTGCCTCCCTTAAGTTTGATAATCTTCAGTCTGCAGATTGGGAAGAGAAAAGACAGAAGCGTTTTCAAGGATTGTTTTACAAGCGTTTCCATATGGCATTTGCCTTCTTGTTTAGATTGAAGCTATATTTCAGAATTGACACAGTACCTTACTTGAGTTTAATTTGGATTCTTTCACTCTTTAATAAGCCAGGCACTTTAGACAGATAGTTAAGGGTCCTGTTTGGAAAACAGTTGGTGGGGTGGGGAGGGATAATTCCTCCTAGACTTTTGAGTAAAAGAGTCCATCAGTGTCATGTATAATTGCTGTCTGTGTTTCCCACAATTGATGGAGTTGAAGCCAACAAGTCCATAACCTACCTCGTCATTACAGCCTTCTCACCGTGGGGTTGATGGGTGCACCTGCCCACCAGATCTGACCTGCTCCACTTGCACAGTAGAGCTGCCTCCAGCCCCAAACACGCTTCCCTTATCATTTAGATGAAATGTGCATTCATAACAAAATTTATTTTTTTTAAATGCAACCAATTTTAACCATGATATGGGCAAAAGAAACACTGATCTCCCTGTGTGTACTATAATCTGAGCATAAACTTAAACCCTGAGCAAGGCATAGGCCAAATCTATAAACGGGGCACACTGAAACACAAACCACCGGAAGAACAGAGATGCAACAGCACATCACAGAGAGGCGGTTGAAGAGCTCACACTGAGAAAAATTGCAGCTATGAGCACAGCAGAGGCCGAGGATCATCAATTTACAACCTGAGAAGTTCATGGAGATCATTCTCTGTAGTATCGACTCAGAATGATAACCACGAAGCTCATTCTGTTCCGAGGACTGTGCTACTTCCGACATAGCGACCCCTCTGAAAAGGAACAGTACTGAGAGGTGTACACTGATGTGAGCTAATGAGCACAGCTCCAGAGGTCATCTGTTTCAGCACAGAAACAATTGCCTGTCAGGGTGACATCTCAGAATGTACAGATGAGAGATAGTGTGGGGAGTGCAAGTACAAACGTGTGTGCTGGTGTGTGTCTCTGTGTGTGACTGTATTGTGTAGAAAACTACAAAGCTAATATTCTATCTCAAGATCTGGCAGCATGTAATTAATGATTTCATAAACTGATTTATTAGTTGCAAATATGTATAGATAAAAGTATTTTATTGTAAATGCGAATTCTAAAAATTTAGCACCTTGGCAGACAACCTGAAATCATTTTCAGACTAAAAATTCAGAAAGAACAATAAATTTAGAATTAAGATTCTTACTAATGTTTTCTTTTTTGGCTTGAAATCTTCATTTTAACATCAACAATTAATCAACCAACATAACTTATCATGGTCAATTGGCTTTCCACCCCAAAGGCCATTATATAGGATGGCAGTATGTTACCTCTTGGAGACAGTGCCAGTTTCACTGTGGAGCAGATGGCAAGTCAACTGGGTTTAGGAGGGTAGTCTACATAATGCCATATTAAGTGGCTTCTTCCAGCAGGAAGTCAATTTCATCGGACACTGGTACCACCTTGACACACCATGAAACTATGTGCTGTTTTCCATCAGACCTGTTGCCACTGCCACATGAAAAAATAGAGAATCTTGGTCAGTCATTGGAATGTTCAGTGTGTTTCTGGAGATTTATTACCAAAAAAAAAAAAAAAAAAACCCTGCCTCCAGGTAAATTTCTGCCCTGTAACTACTAAAACAGAGAAGGGAGCATGATTTCATTCTATACTCCAAAATTTCTGCCCCTTAACTGCTCAAAGAGAAAGAAGCATGATTTCATTCCATGCTCTGAAAGAACTATACCTTCAACAGACTAGAATGTATTGTAGCCCCAGATGCACAATTCACAATTTTTTGTCTGGCTGAAAAAATAGATAGTGATACTACTATACACCCTTTATCCCATGAAGTGCAGAGCCTAAAATATAATAATTGAAAATCAGCACTGTCATAGTAAAATACAATCATAAAAATAATAGTAAAGTTTCTCATCTAAGTAGTAGTATATTCTTATCAAATGAAAACATATCTGACATGCTATTTAGTTTAAACTCAGGTTAAATTTGACCTGAATTCATATGTCCTTAGAATTAGCTAGGAACAGAAATAATTTACTCTTATACTTTTCCAGAGTTCTGACTTTTATTTGACTTTAACTCAGCCTTGCCATTTTTAAATCAGGACATGAACCCTCACTGGTATTCAATTCCTTTGAACTGAGATAACGTCTCAGCCAACAATTCCAGTAGGTATCATGTAGCTGGTGCAGCCGTGGCAAAAACAACTGCGCTCTGCCAACCTTCTATTTCACCTTCCCTGGGCAGTTTTATTTTTGAGCATATGTTTATAGGCATGAATCTTCTTGTGTAAAGATTATAATACCAAAGAAAGATCTCTGTCTCTGAAATGAGGACTAAAGCTTAAGAATGTGGCACCTTTGACAGCCAAATTGTACCTGAGCAATCTACATCCCAGAGCAAAAGTGCCCACCATTTGCCAGATTGTAATCAGCTTTGAAATGGTCTCTATTCTACCAGCTGAAAGAAATATGCAGATTACCTTCCATCAGCATCTTTTACATTGATTTTAATGCCTAGATCTTCCTGTTTGGGGAATAAAATAAATTTCTATATTCCGTGCTTAATTTTTTGTGATAACATTAAGGAATGATTATGATCTTTCATCTTCAGTCCAACATGCCTGAGGTTCGTATTATTAATCATCAACCTTTTTTTTAGAGCAGTAAAAACAGATTTTAATTCAGGACTATTACCACAGTGGGGGAAATATTTCAGTGTAGAACTCAGCGCAGTTCCAAATACAGCATGGGAGAGTAGGCATTTATATCCAGCAAATGTAGTGGGGCATTTATGCCCGGCAAACATGGGGTGAGGGGGTCAATGGATGGAAAAGTATCAGGAGGAAACACCAGGGTAAAGGGCGATTCTCTGTCTCAACCAACTTAATAGGATTCTTGCTGAAGACAAACTAGAATGATCATGGGACACTTGGGAAGTAGTTAAGAATGAGGAGCCTTCTTTGCCCCTTTTCCCTAACAGCAGTTAGTTTCTACTCGGAGAGGGAGAATTGATGCAGGACATTTGGCACCCTAGCCAGCTCAGCGGAGCTGGCAGACCTGCTGCCTCCTCCTTGGTGGTATTGGTGCTATGGCAGCCAGCTGAAGAGCCAGCGGGCTGGATGACCGGCAAGGAGGGGGACCTCCAACCCCCACCAGAGGCTCCAATAGCCAAAAAGGCTGGACAACTGCCGAGGAGACACCTGTGCCTTGGTTTCTCCTTCACTTTACACTTAGGACTAAATGTGGAACCCCCATTTCCTATGCCTAGGTCAACTTTTTGTGAATTTCCTAGGCCTCAATTCCATGAATGGACTGTATCCATTCATTGATACACTCATTCACCTTGCC
>CAUYRH010040344.1:0-10767 GCA_963574655.1 Perodicticus potto | reverse complement strand
CCTTCATATGAAAGCTATAAATTAGCTTCATATTAGGGCTGAGTACATTGGATACTTTTTCTTCCATTCTTGAGATACTTTCCTATAAGAATATGTTCCAGCTCCATCCATGTAAACACAAAAGAGGTAAAGTCTCTATCTTTCTTGAAGGCTGCATAGTATTCCATGGTATACATGTACCACAATTTATTAATCCATTCGTGGGTCGATGGGCACTTGGGCTTCTTCCACGACTTAGCAATTATGAATTGGGCTGCAATAAACATTCTGGTACATACATCTTTATTATGACGTGATTTTTGATCTTCTGGATATATACCTAATAAAGGAATTATAGGATCGAATGGCAGATCTATTTTTAGATTTCTAAGTATTCTCCAAATATCTTTCCAAAAGGAGTGTATTAGTTTGCATTCCCACCAGCAATGTAGAAGTGTTCCCTTTTCTCCACATCCACACCAACATCTCTGGTTTTGGGATTTTGTTATGTGGGCTAATCTTACTGGAGTTAGATGATATCTCAAAGTAGTTTTGATTTACATTTCTCTGATGATTAAGGATGGTGAGCATTTTTTCATGTGTCTGTAGGCCGTGCGCCTGTCTCCTTTAGAGAAGTCCTTTGCCCACCCTGAGATGGGATCACTTGCCCTTTTGTTGCCAATATGCTTGAGTTCTTTGGGTCACAGGGGTTTTTAATCTGAGTTGCAGACTCACTAGTACTAGCACAGGGACACAGGCCCAAGGCAGGGGTGCCAGCCCCCTTGCTGTTCGCCAGCAGAACACTTAACCCTGAAGGCCTTACAACTCTCAGCAACACTGTTGGCACAATCCAATTCAACAGATGTGGAGCAATCACTTATTCTGAGCCAGGAAAGAGACCTGTCTGCATCAGTTGGGATTAGTTTCACCTGCAAATAACAGTGGGCCCAAGAAATGGCAGCTTCAATAAGATGTCAGTTTATTTCCCATAAAGGTCCAGAGGCAGGTGGGGTTCTCTGCCGCAGGAAGCGCAGTGGACCTGGGCTCCTTCCATCTTCCTGGTCTACCATGTGTGTTCTCCATTGTTTGATGTCACCTCATGGTCTGAGGCGGCAGCTCCAGTTCCAGTGATCATGTTCAGAGCCAATAAGAAGGTGGAAGAGATAAAGAAGAGAGGCAAAGAGTACGTGCCTCTTAATCCTCTTAGTGAAGATTCCCGGAAGCTGCCACGTGGCACTTATGTCTAGTTGCCACTGGGCAATCTTGGTCACATGACCACGCTTGGAAGGAGAAGTCAGATGGTCATTTACCCAGTTAAAAATTAGGGTCTCTCACCTGTGCCTTGGTGTCTCCTTCACTTTACACTTAGGACTAAATGTGGAACCCCATTTCCTATGCCTAGGTCAATTTCTTGTAAATTTCCTAGGCCTCAATTCCATGAATGGACTGTATCCATTCATTGATACACTCATTGTGAATTTCCTAGGCCTCGATTCCATGAATGGACTGTATCCATTCATTGATACACTCATTCACCTTGCCTGCGGCAGAAGGGACTGTATTCATTCGTTTCCTGGCCAAGGAACCCATACACCTATATATACCCTGAGGCTAAAGGCCTAAAGAAGGAGACGGGGAAAGACCGGGGGAGGAACGGAGAGAGCTTCTCTCTCCCCACTTGAATTCTCTCCCTCTACCAGGAGCTTTAGTGTTTTCTATTCTTTTCTGTAAATAAATTCTGTCTTACCACTGGGGGATGGGGGGGAAATAATGTAATGAAGAATAATAAAATACATGTATTTAAAAAAATAAATAAAAATTAGGGTCTCTATTACTATGGGGAGAGGTGGCAATGAACATCTTTCTGCACTAACGTGTCTAAGCCTTTATTATGCACCGGGCACCATATTTTTCCTTCTTTGTCACAAATAACTCTACCATTTGAGTCTTTCCATCCCTTTTTATATAAATGAGAAAATGGACCATCAGAGATGTTGACTAACATGTTTTACATCACCCAGGAAGGAAATGATGAAGCTGGGCTGCCAGGAAAAGCCTGCCTGGCTCTGAAGCCTGTGCTGTCAACTCTTCTAGGAGGCGGGTGTGGGAGGGGGTGCAGACACCCCAAAGGATGGGGCGCCTTCTCTCCCCTGCATTATTTGAGAAATGATACCATTTTTCTTTAGTGGGTTTTCAGAATAAAAGGGGATTGGTGTAGATTTCAGATGCTACTTTGGGTTGAACTCTGTCGCCCCCCAAATTCGTATGTTGAAGTCCTAATCCCCAGTCCTTCAGAAGATGACAGTATTTGGAAATAGGGTAATTGTTGAGATGAGGTCCTCCTGGAGTAGACTGGGCGCCTGGTCCAGTAGGACCAGTGTTGTGTAAGAATATGGCTAAGAGAAGACGCAGAAGCAGAGGGAGATGCCGTGTGAAGACGGAGCCGGGGATGAGAGCAAAGCAGTGGAAGCCAAGAGCATCAGGGAACACAAACCAGCAGGCGAAAGAACAGAGAAGGAACAGGTTCCTCCCTCACGGGCCTCAGTAGGAACCGATGATCTTGAATTTCCAGCCTCCAGAACTTTAGACAATACATGTCCAGTATTTAAGCCACCTGGCCTGTGGCATGTTGTTATGGCAGCCATGGCAAACTACTACGATGCCATGTGGGGTCCACTGCCTGCCCTGGAGACCGCTTCAGAGAAGATGCGTCAGATTTTCAGGAAGGCAGGTGCCTTGATCTCCCTTATATAGGGAAAGAGTCACTTCCCTATGGGTTATTTTCAGGCTTCACCCTGGGCCACCAAGTTCAACGCAACTTTTGTTAAATCATGTCTAGTGTTTCAGGCACTGTGCTCAATGTGTGGTCCAAAGAAACTTGACTAGACTTAGAAGAAATAAAGGTCCTATGCTTAACACAAGGGACAGCCTCCTTCTTGGCACCGGGCTTCTCTATTTTAAGCTCAGACATTCCTGGTAACTGGCGACCTCGTTGCCTTGGCATTGGGGAGGGGTGAGAAGTTCGGGTGAGAAGTTCTCACCCCTGGTTTGTTCGGCTTCTCTGCCAGGTGAGATCAACCAGCCCAATATAGAAGCTGGTGTGCAAAAACGGAGTCTCCTCCCAGTGCACACTGAGCTAAGCTGTCTGGGTGTTTGAGTCACATCATGTGTAGCCACATAGCTCCTGGATTAGAGCACACGGTACTTATGAAGCCCATGTGCTTAGTGCTTATGGGCTGGTTAGAGTATCAGCCTGCACTCCTGACTCAAGTGACTGTTTCCAGGCAAGTCCATGTGCTGCTGTGACACCTTCTGGCTTCATGTTTTGGGACTCTGTCCCATCACCCAAACTCTATGGCCATCACCTGCAGTGTGTGTTTTGGGAGGACACAGACTAGCTTTTCTCTTTTATAGAATAGGTAATACTCTTACCCCTCAATGCAAAAACACCAAACAACCCAATTAAAACAGCAAGCAAGGGACTTGAATAGACACTTCTCCCAGGAAAAGATTTAGTATCACAAATCTTTAGGAAAATGCACATAAAAACCACAGTGAGATGCCACACTTCACACCAGTTAGGATGCCTATTATAAAAACCCAGAAAATAACAAAGTGTTGATGAGGATGTGGAAAAATTGGAACCTGGGTGCATTGCTAGTGGAAATGTAAAATGTGCAGCTGCTGTGGAAATCCACATGGAAGAGCCTGAAATGAAACGCAGAATTAGCATAGAACCCAGCAATTCCACTTCTAGGTATACGCCAAAAAGAATCGAAAACAGAGGCTTGACCAGCTATTTGTACACCTGTGTTCATAGTAGCATAGATCACAATAGCCAAAAGGGGGAAACAACCTTAATGTCCATCCACAGAAGCCTAGATAAGAACAATGTGATATATACATACAGTGGCATATTAGGCAGTCTTCAAAGCAATGAAATTATGTTACCTGCTGCAACATTATGCTAAGGGAAATAAGCTAGACACAGAGTGACACATATTGTATGATTTGTTCATATGAGGAACCTAGGTTGGTGTAATTTATAGTGGCAGGAAGCAGAACGTGGTTCCCTAGGGCCAGAAGGGGTGGGGAATGGAGAGTTGTGTTTAAGGGGCACAAAGTTTCAGTTTGGGAAGATGAGTAAGTTCTGGAGATGAATGATAGTTGTACAAAACTATAAGTGTGTTTAATTCCACTGAACTATACACCTAAAAATGATGAATTTTGTGGTGTATTTTACCACAATAGAAATGAAGCCTGGTTATTGATAATACAAGTACCTGCCATATATTGAATACTCATTATGTGGCATTGGCTGGACAGAGCCATTTACATACATTATCTCAGCCAGGTATGTGTGGTCACTATCCTTGTCTTAAGGGTGTGGAAACTGAGGCTTAGAGGGGCAGAATCGTGTATCCAGGAGCCCCTGACCCATAGAGAGTCCTGAGATTTGGGTCCAGCTTTGCCCGGTCCTATGGCCTTAGCTCCTGTGCACCTCCCTGCACAGCCTCCCGACTTCCCTGGGTCCTGCACACAGCCTGGTCCTAGTGGGCACTTGCCTGCCTGCCTCTGACCACTTCTGGGGTGAGGTGTGGACCCCAACAACCCCTTCCACCCAGAGCTCATTGCAGGGTGGTTGACTCAATACTGTCTGTACAGGAGGCACTCAGAGGTGTCACAGCTGAAAATTTGACTTAGACAAACACACAGCATAGGGAGCCTGGGTTTGGGGTCAGGACTAGGGTAAGGCAAGGGACTCGGAGGCAGCAGCAGAATGGTGGAGCAGGCTCTTGGGGTGCATGGTAGGCCCATGTGCATGTAGCCATCGAAAGCAGAAATTTGAAAGTGACTTTGCTAAGTCAAATTCAAAACCGTCTTATGTCCTACAGGACAATAAAACTATACCTTTGAGGCGATCTTTTCTACCAAGCAAACATCATTAACATTTGCAATGTAATTGATTTTCTGTAAATTATCACCCAATCAGTAGTACGAGTTAAGTCAAAGGACCATCCTTCTTGTTAACTGACCCCTGTTTAGCATTCAGCAGTGTCCCCCAGCTGCTGGGATACTAGCTGCTGATAGTGATGTAGGTTTTATGGCTCTGCCCCTCACTGGGAAGTGCCGAAGATTGGTGGAAACTGCCTACCCCAACGTTTTACCTTCCCCCTCCCACCCTTGGCTGGTCTTGAACAGGGGATGCAAAGCCTGATCCTCTTGTCCCAGTTTGGGACAATACTACGGCGTCCTCCCAGACCCAGGGCTTTCCATCAGATGGGCTGAGGCCTCACCTGCCACCACACTGAGGGCCACAGGGCACCTTTCCCCTTATCCAGCCCTTCCTTCCTCACCTGTTGTCTCCTGTGAGCACACCCCGATAAGCCCTTTGTATACAAGTCCCTGTCTTAGCAGCCCCATCTGGGGAACCCCATCCAACTAGCACAGAGAACTTGTTAAACAGTCCTCTGGCATGACTTTGAAAGGGCACAAGTCATCTTTTTGCCTCATTTTCAAGTTTTTAGACACTTTCTCTAGACAGAAGTTGGTAAAAATCTGTGGGATGAATAGAGAAGAATGGGTGGGAAAGTCTCCCCCACACCTGGATAAACAACTCCAGCCCCCTGACAGCCCTCACGAGGTTCTGGGAATTCAAAGGGACTGCTCCCTGGCGGAGGTGAGAAATTTGACTGGGCAGCAGTTGGTGTTTAAGATCAAATGCAATTCTCCACCTCCAGGGCAGGGCTGGAGAAAGCACGTGAAAGCGTGTGCCTAAATCCTCAGGGGGTTGTTTTTAGTTGAAGAAAACAGCCTGATTGAAAAAACTGCGGAGCAGTTGTGTCCCCTGCTCGGACCCCCTCAGCACCACCCCCCAGGGAGAGCCAAGCCAGTCAGCTAAGCTCATCGTGCTTCTTGGGAAGCATCCAGGTTCTGCCCTGTCTCTTTCTTTCACAGACAGAAAGAAGGTTCTGGAAGGTGCAACTTAAAATAGACCCTTCATAAAAGATTGGTTCCTGAACAAGGATGTCACAAAAGCATGAAATGTGAAATAGGTGCCCCATCTGAACTCCACTTGAAGTATTTGGTGGTAATTATCTTTCAAGTTCCCCCACAAAAAAGGCACTTTCCAATTACAGGAGAGCAAGTAACGTCAGTAGAGATCAGGGCTAGATAATTTCTTCACTGCAGGAAAAACTAGTTTCAAGTTTTAGGTACTGATTTAAGGCATTTTGGAGAATAAGCATGAGTATTAACTAGATGTAGTTTTTACTTTTTTTTTGTAAAGCCTAGAGCCATGGCAGGAAAATGCCTAAAAAGTAGAGGCTCAAATGATATATAAATCACCTCCAGGAAAAGCCTAATGAGCCATCATTAGCCACCCGGCCCTGTGTTAAGGGTGTGCGCACCTAATGGTTGAGAGTTGTTGCACCCTCAGAACTCCTGTGAGACTTGGGTAGAGGGTGTGGCTGGTTTTGCTGTGGTCCCCCTGTTTGAGGACTATCTCTGCTATAGGGGATCCCCTCTTGAAACACACTTGCTTTCTATTAACACTGTGTTCACCCACAAACAAATCCATGTTGATAAAAGAGGGATTTCTGGGTACCCTCTCTGCTCCATCTGGCATCTGGATTTTTTTCCTTTTTTTTTTTTTTCTTTCCAAATCATTTCATCATATTGACTAACAAGGGGTAGGGGGTGGGTGGGAGGGGCGTCCCTTTCCCCTTCCTTGGGGCTTGGCATGGTATCAATGGCATAGGTTAAAGTTCTAGGCTCATGACAGCCTTCTGCTGAGGGGGCTTCGTCTCCTTCTCACCAGCACAGCGTTGCCTGCGCGGCCAGGCGACTGGGCTGGCCCTCGCCCCTGGAGGGTTCCCAAGGGCTGATTTCAGATCGCTACGATTTCTCCGTAGGTCCGAGTTCTCCTCTGCTAGACTAAGAGCCAGGAGTGATAGATTTGAAAAGTGGCCTAGTCGTATATAAGGGACCCTTCTCCATCCATACCCCCTCCAAGCCAGAGAAAAGGAAACAAACCCCCAAATGCTTGAAGTGGCTATGGTCCTAACAATTCCCAAGGGCCACTGGGTTATCCTTCGGATCTTTACGGCTGATAACGTTAATTGCTATTCTCAACCACTGGTGTGCTCTCTGGAAGGTTTGGAAGGAGGGGAAAGAAAGTGCACTGGGGTTTGGTTATAGCAATTCTTTTCCAGGTGGAGACAAACACAGTTTTGGGGGCCCCTAAGACAGTGAGCAACTCAAGGCCCTGGAGGCCCCGGGACAGGCTGGGCTAGGAGGGACCCCGGCTGGCACTGGTGGCCCGGCCTGGGCCCTGGGAACACCGGAGGAGCCAACACGCGCCTTGAATGGAATTGGGGTCAGCTGGGTGGGGGTCATTCAGCCTCTCACTTCATGCCTCCCTCTGGGCGTAGGTTTCTGACAATGAAGGATCGTCCCAGCAGTGGGGCTCTACTCCAGACAGGAGTCTTATAGAAATCCCAACTCTCTCTTGGCGGAGCACAGTGGTTCATGCCTATAATCCTAGCACTCTGGGAGCCGAGGTGGGTGGTTTGCTTGAGCTCAGGAGTTCTGGACCAGCCTGAGCAAGAGCAAGATACTGTCTCTACTAAAGATAGAAAACAAATTAGTCAGTACTATGGCAGGCACCTATAGTCCTGGGGTACAGCCCCCCTATACTCAGGGCAGGAGCATGGCTTGATCCCAAGAGTCCGAGGTTGCTATGAGTTAGCTGATGCCAGGGCACTTTACTTGGGGCAACAGAGTGAAACTTTCATCTTAAAAAAAAAAAAAAAGAAAATCCCAGCTCTCAGGTCCTGGTTAGTCCCCAGCTTTGGGATTTTAGTACTGGAGGTCCCTCCTCCCTGGAATGTTTCAGTCCTGGGCAAACAGGACCTTGGTCACCCTGTCCCCCACTGTGGGGTACTCTCACCCCAGGAAGGAGCCACAGAGGCAGCTCCACCCCAGAGGAGCTTACAGGAGCCCAGAGTCACCCGTGCAACACCTGGAGCAGGTGGGTTTGGGCATTTTATTGTGAGACCCAACTGCTCCCACGTTTTAAAAACAGAGAGAAGAGAAAAGGAAAAGAAAAGTCCCATATTGGCTTTTGGAGCACAGTTTCTCGACTTTAACACACACACGGACCACCCAGGCCCGTGCAGTGTGGGTGCGTTTGTTTTGTAACACCTGCCAGGCACTGTGGTGTGGTAACAACAATTCCTATTCCTTCATCCTGAGTGCATACCGTGTCCCAGCCACAGCTGCAGGTGCCTGTCATACGTGGACATACCTCACTTTCAAAACAATTTCATGAGATGAATACAATTATTCCTATTTTTTTCAGTTGAGGAAACTAAAGGACAGAGAAGTGAAGACATTTGCCCTGGTAGCAAGTGGTGGATTCCCCAAACAGAGGCAAGAACAAGACCCCAAGCTGTTGAGGCTGTGCAGGCAGAGAAGCACGTGTTATTACCACGCGGTGTGACTAGGGTGCCATGGGCATTCAAAGTCATACTAGCAGGGTACGACCATTTCATTTATTTCACAGATACCCATACAGAGCTTACCCTGGCAGGTACAGATCTAAATTTATGAACAATTATAAACTCATTTAATGAGTTGCCATGATTGCCATTTAAGGTGGATATGCTGATGCCATCAACCAGTGGTTCTCACCTAAGGGCAATTTTGCCCCCAAGGGGACATTTCACAAAGCCTGGAGATACTTCTGGATTGTTACCACCGTGGAGGGCAAGGTGGTGCTGGTACCCACGGGTAAACATCCTGCACTGCACAGGGCAGCTCCCGTAAGTGTCATCCAGCCCCAAAGTCAGTAGTGCTGCTGCGGACAAACTCCGCCTACCGATGGGAAGGGGGGGACCCCGACCTTGTAACCTGGAAGCAGTGGTCTCCTTTGCCCCTCCCCTCCTCCACAATGAGGCTGGAGCAGTTTTTCTCTTGCTTTGCTTCCTGCCGTCTTTTCTAAGGACCCTCCAGAGTCTTGTTTTTCCTTCCTAGTTACCGTGCGAGCCGCTGCGCTCTTCTGGCAACACCGCTCAGCTTTGTTCTGCTTTGTTAAGACAGTGAACCGCATTTTACAGTTATTGCCCTTGAAAGCCCCATAAATGGCGTTCGCAGCCATGAGCGGGGCTGGGGTTGCCAGATCAGTAGGTTTAACTTGGTGGGATGACTCACCCTCAAATGCCCTCTAGGGTTCATCCAGCTGCTCTGTTGCCCAAGCCTCTGCCAGGCTGCAGAAACGTCGGCCAAGGACAAAACCCGAGTTCAAAGCGGTGTGAGGCCGTTCCTGGGGAACACCTCTGAGCTTGTCTGGCTGGCTCCTGTGGCAGGCACCTGCTCTGAGTGGGGTAACAAGGCCACTCGCAGACCCCTGTCTCTATCCTTTGCCTCATTGTATGCTGTTATTTTTAATTCCAGGGGATTTGAACCAGCTGGGTTTAAAACCGGAACTTTCTCCTCGGGGGCTTGGAGGCTTAGCAGTCTGGGCCTGGAAGGGGTTTCAGAGGTCACGCCATCTCTCCTTGCTGTGAGAGCAGATTCTCCCTAAGGAGGACTGGTTAGGGCCTAGTGCAAAATGAACACGAGGGGCCCCTTGTCAAAAATTATCAAGAATTTCAAGATAGCAACAGCAGAGCTTGAAGCCAAGCACAGGGCCCTCTGAGCGCCAGGCCATGTCTGAGGTACACGTCACACACCCATGAGGCTGGCCTTGTTCCTGTGTCATTCTGTGGTTCATGACCCGTCTGGGTTTCCCAGGGACAGTCTTGGTTTACTGCTGTTATCCCAATGTGACTATTAAGGGTTCCAATCTCCACGCTGTCCTGCTTTGGACGACAAATTATGTGGTCACCTTATAATTACATGACAAACTCTAGGTAATTGTTCTCTCATCCTATTTATGTTGTAATGTCACCCAGAGTCTAGCCATTGCATAATTGTGTTTTGAGGACAAAGTGATAGTAACCCTTTCTGTTGACTGTCATGGTTTACCCAGCACTTGTTCACACACTAACCTCATTTCATCCTTATGACAATTATTCCAAAACAGGGAAACGGCTATTTGCAGTTAAAATGAGCGAGGCTTAGAGACACTTATTGGTCTTCTCAAGGGTGCTCAAGTTGCTAGTAAGGAGCAGATCGAGGATCCAAGCCAGGATACAGGATAGCACCAGTTCCAGCTAAGGTGACCAGTTGTCCCAGTTTGCCTCAGTGTGAAGGGATTTGGGGGCATAGGATTTTTAGTTTTAAAACTGGGAAAGTGTTTGGAAAACCCAGACAAACTAGTCATCCATTTTCTTGTCTACCATACAATGTAGACTATTTTTTTTTCTATTTTATCATTTATTAATATTGATAATCTATGTTAGGATTGAACTTTGAATTTATAGTTTGCTATAATCACATCATTTAAAATCAATCTTATTTCATTCTTAAATTTGGAAATGAGAATTCTGATTTTATTTTATTTTATTTTTTTATTGAATCATCGCTGTGTACAATAATTCAATCATGGGGTACAGTGTATGGGCTTCAGATACAATTGGAGATATTTTCATCAACCTGATTACAATAACATTCAAGAGACTTTCTCATTACCATGTGAGAACATTTTTGATCCGTGTTTAGAAGTTTTCTCCTGACCATTCAAATATACACCACTGGTGTGATCCTGCCCTTTATCCTCTCTCCCCCCACCCTCTCCCTCCCCTTCCCTCCCTCTCCCCTTTCCCCATCATCCTGTGCAATAAA